>VZTU01023002.1:133226-197055 GCA_013400835.1 Zapornia atra
AAGGGCCTGGAGCATCTCCCCTGTGAGTAAAGGCTGAGTGAGCTGGGACTGTTCAGTCTAGAGAAAAGAAGACTAAGGGGGGACCTAATTAATGTTTATAAATACCTTAAGTATGGGATGCAGGGGGAAATGGCCAGCCCCTTTTCAGTGGTCTGTGGGGACAGGACAAGGGACAATGGCTGCAAGTTGGAGCACAGGAAGTTCCGCACCAACATGCGGAAGAACTTTTACACAGTGAGGGTGACAGAGCCCTGGGACAGGCTGCCCAGGGAGGTGGTGGAGTCTCCTTCTCTGGAGATATTCAAGACCTGTCTGGACGCCTATCTGTGCAATATGAGCTAGGGAGCCTGCTTTGGCAGGGGGGTTGGACCCAATGATCTCTTGAGGTCCCTTCCAACCCCTATGATTCCGTGATTCTGGCCTTGGCCAGCAGCAGATCCATTTGGAGCCGGCTGGCATTGGCTCTATTGCACACAGGGGAAGTTTTTAGCAGATTCCCACAGAAGCCACTTCCTCCTGCTACCTAAACCTTGCCATGCAAACCCAGTACAAGGTCAATGATGTCTGAAGTGCACATTGAAGATGCTGATGTCTGGCTTCCTGGTTTGACTTTAACTGGCAGAGTGCATGACTGAGTGTGTGGGAGTGAGCAAGCAGCAGAAACAGATGCTTCAAGTATGAGATGGAGAAATTCAACATGTATGACATAGCATAACAAGTAGAAGACAGGGTTTTTTTTTTTTATAAAGTAGTTTATGATATGACATTATTGGTTGTCCCAGGAGAGTAAACAAGCTATGAAAGGTTCAAGAGGTGGGTATGGTCTCTTTTCAGCTTCCTACTTCCAGCTGTGTGCCAGCAATTTCTTCTTTTCTCTGCATGTGGTGTTACTGCACAGCACACTGCAAGACAGAGGAGTCTGACTCTTCTGCTAATGTTGAGCAAGAGATGAGAAAAATCTAGGTATCATGTATCTTGCTGGGATCCCATAGAAATGAAGAGGTGATGTACAGTGAGCTGATGCACTACAGGCAGAAAGATCTGTCTGGACAGTGGACAGGAGACCGGGATAGAAGTCTCATTGAGGATACCAACACCTCTGGGGAAGACAGTGCAAGGGTGATGTCATCTCTGCATCCAAAGCACCCATGGAGTGAGTAATGTGCTATATAAATTTCCCTCCCAAACTATCTTGATGGCTAACTTCTTGGTTCCAAACTGAGAGGAGAAAAGCTGCAGGGGCTAGAGTCTGCCAGCTTCCATCTTACCTTCACCTTCCCTTCATGCCCAGCAGTGTTTCCACATTAACTAACTTCCACACCACAGGAGGAGTGAACAAGTGACACATCACTATGATCATTTCCCTCCGTCCTAAACTTCTTCCTCCTCTAGCAATTCCCTGGTTTGCAAATGTCAGTCTGGCATTAGCACTGTATTTTTTTCAGCCATCTGCGGAAAGCTGTCCCTAGGGTGCTCACCTACAAAAATACCCGCAGTATCACAAGATCAACATCTAATAGTGAGCAGGGAGGCATAAAAGCACTAGCTTGTGCTTTTGCTAACCAAGCAATGTCTGTAAACATTGCAGTCCGGTTCCCATGTCCTGAATCTAGACCGTTGGTTAATACAACGCTACCCAGATTCAAGTTTAATGACTGAGACTTGAGGTTCACTTATGTGCTTTGTAGCATCCTTTTAAGACAGTTATACCTCTGCTTCAGTCTTCCTGAATATACATGCACATCTAGGTGGATGTATAGACCCTGCTAGAGATTGATGCCTGGTTTCCTCAAGTAGTAGAGCACACTGCGATTCAAATAAAGTTACTCTACTCAGTCTTTATGCTACCTAACCTCCATTCCATCTGTGGATGCAGTTTAACAAGATAAAAGCATTTTCTGCAGATACTAAATTTTAAAGAGCATGAGGTTTTTTTCCTCTCTTAATTTAGCATTCAACTATCTAGGGTAGTGACTTGGCATATGATTCAAGACATATGGCTTTGAAGAACTGGTAATTTAGAAGTACTTGGACAAGTTTCCTCAAGTCATTCACCTTAATTTGCGTTACTCTTTTACATGTGCTCTAGCAGCTGGTACAGCTAAAAAGTGTAGAAAATATAATGCAAGTGACAAAATAAGTTTTTCCTAAGTTGTGTTAATGTATAAACCTCACTCATAAACTGAGTAAGATGAGTCAAACAGAATTCAAAGCTGTTAAACATACATGCCTCATCTGTAGTCACCAGGTGGCACCAGATGTAACCCTATATTGATAATCAGATTAAAACCAATGTAACATGTGTGGTCTTTGAAATGCAAAGCACATTACATATAGATATTAGGTAGAGCCCAATAACCACATGGCCAGTAGACTAGAAAGCTCAGAGATAATATTAACAAGATCTCATTATTGGGTTGGGGTTTTTTTGGGAGGGAGGGAGGGAGGAGGAAGTATTGAATAGTAAGATTTGGTGGGAACTCTAGTTTTGAAGCTATTGGTTGGAAAAGCTTTCCAAAAATTAAAAAAATGAAAAAAAAATGAAAAAAAACAAAAAAACCCATCTAAATGCACTGATTCTTGGTTAGATTTGGTTTTTTACAACTTTACCTTTTTTTAAAAATATTTGAATGTTAAAGAATTAAATTTGAGAAAATCAGTTTTTTCAAAAGATCCATTTCAGCTGTCCTGAATTGTAGCTTTCTGTTGATACAAAAGGATATTTTCTCTGGCTTTCTGATATTGTCAATGAGCTCTTGAATTATGTAGGAAATCCTACACTTAAAAATTCTTTCTTTTTACAAATATAATCACATTATTGTATGAGTGAAATTAGCTGTGCATCATACATGCATATTATTTTATCAATAAAAAATAGTGAGAGTTAATTAGTTTACTTGTAAATCATGAGTCATTATTTTTTGTTTCTGGCTTTGAATGCTCAAAACTTTCATCACTAATGACATACTTGGGAATCTATACTGTTTCTTGTGCTTGGCCGTATTTAGCACATGAATTTTACTTATTACTTATTATCTGTCTCCTCTGTGAATAGTTTTTAATCAGAGGGAAAAACCCCAACAACAACAGGTGAAATCTTGACCTCACTGAATCAATGGCAAAACTCCCACTAACTTTAAGGGACCAGGATTTTACCACACATGACAAACTTTACACAAAAAAGAAACACCAAGCAGGCAAATATCTCATGTTATTAAAAACACAGATCTGAAAATGAATCACCATCTAAACAATATGGAAAATATTTAAAAATAAAAAGGAATCAAAAAAAGTCATGCTGTAGTTGGAAATGGAGTTTCAAAAGAAACTAGATTCCTCTGGGAAAAAAGTACCTTTCTGTCTAAGTGGTGAAAATACAAATTTTAATATATCATTCTAACCATCCAGATTTCATTATCATCAGCCTGCTGTAATGATTTTTGAGCCAGCAGGTACTTTTTATTATTCTCAGTTGTATCTCCTTTATTGCAGCAAAATGCTTACTGCAAAAATGTAAAGCTCATTTACATTCTCTTCAGGATGACCTGTTCCTAAAAATGTACCAGTGATTATCTACATATGCAACACCTAAAGAAGTTTAATGGTCGTTGGGGTCCCCAGTAAAAGGGATGACATCTATTTGTTTAAAAGCCATTTTTTGCAAGCACTGGCTTGCAAGCACTATTTGCATTTGGAATGGGCAAGCCTAGCCTTGTACAGGCACAAAAGGAGATGTCTTTGTTTTAAATGACTCATGATTATTCTTTGCAGTAATGGGAAGACTCTCAGCAAGCCCTGCTGTGAAAAGAGAATGTAACTTAGTTTTTGTAAAACACTTTGAACACCAAATCTGAGAAGGATGTTAACAGTTATCCCATAGGAAAGCCAAGGAAGAGAAGCAGCTGTACAACCAGCAGTGGGGTCTAGCACTGAAACAATGTGCTTAAACTCCATCCCAGAGAGGTAACCTCTAGTCTGGAGTAAAGCAGTCTTTGGCTAATTTAACACGGTAGTATGTACCCAAAAAGTAAGCCTACCTCTTGCCTGCTATAGCATGAAGCTCACCTAAACCAAATTTTACTGTTTGTATTGAAGCGTTTCCATTATAGTAGCTGCAGCACATACCAAAAGTAGTCCTAAAAGTAAAAAGAACAGCCTGAAATTGAGGCACATACTGTAAGGTAAATTTGTAGGCCCTCTATCTAGTCCAAAAAGTGGTTTATGCTAAGACAAGTAATTGAGAAAGACAGCATGAGTTGTTCTCCAGGAATATCCATTTTTCTCCATTGGTAAGGGGAGCCCAGACATCCAGATCACAGATAAAACACAGCTTTGGATGGCTACCATCAAGTGGAATAAATGGTCTGTAAATGGCATCTTCCACTAGAGAGGCTGGAGAATGGAGTCACCAGTGGTTTAACCAGCTTGGCCCCAGGCTGAGCAATGAGCCTTCCAGGTCTTGGTACACTGCATTGAGAAATTCCCATATATTGTATTATCATCTACACTATCAGTTGAGATATAATGAAACAAGAAATACATAGAATTAATCTAGTTTCCTTTCTCTGGCATAAATCTGTTGTCATTATAAAGGAGCTCTACTTTTACTGTCTAGAAAAGAAGGCAGACACACACATTTGTACAAAGACCTACTATCTTTCTTTCTTTCCATAATAAAAAAAGCATAGAAATCATGTTATTTTATCAGCAAAAATTATACTCTTTACCTGTTATCTGCAATTCTATCCATAGCAAGTACGTTATACTGTAATTAAACTATATTGTATGCATTATCTTTGAAAGGGGCGTAATCATTTCAACATACTATTCATTGAAATACATTAATACAGTACCTATAATACATGAACATTGAAATAGATGAAAATACAGTACAATAATATAACTATTTTAAAGATTTTTCTTCCTGAAAGAATCCTAAGAATAACAGAAATTATGGACTATGCTATCCTATCTCCACTAGTTTCTTAAAATGAGGTGGATATAAAAGAGGCTAGCTTCCTCCTAGCGATGTCTCGAGATAGTGCAATGGGAAGCAGAGTATCAGCAGAGTATCTGATACATAATACTGTATCTACTGAATTTTCCTTTTAGAAAAGACAAGGAGAAAGGGAGAAGAGTTTGTACCCTTTTAGTTGCACTTGATAGGATGGATGACTATGACGGGATGAAGTTCTGATCAGTAGGGTCAGTTCTCTCAGTGTTGCTTTGCTGAACTGAGAGACTGTGATCTTCACATGGAGGGGCTGTATTAATTCAAATGGACCACCACTTTCCATTACTATTCTCTTTGGAATGACGTGCATCTTTGAATAATTAAGGATTTCCCACTAATATCTGGAGGAATAATATTACCACATCAGAGGTTTCACATGCAAAACCTAACAGTTTTATCAACTTCCAGATTTTTCTGAGTGAGTTTATAATGGATGAAAGCTGTGACTTATAGAAGTTTTTATCTTCTTACTGCACAGTCTCCAAGAAGGGGTTTTGGCAGTCTTCCCTTCTAAACAGCTCTGGTGAAACCTCACCTGGAGTACTGTGTCTCGCTCTGGGTCCACAGCACAAGAAAGACATGGAACTGTTAGATTGGATCCAGAGGACGGCCATGAAAATGGTCAGAGGGGCTGGAAAACCCCTCCTGCAAGGAAAGGGTGAGAGAGTTGAGGTTGTGAAGTTGTTCAGCCTGGAGAAAAAAGGTTCTGGGAAGAGCTTAGGGCAGTCTCCCATTATGTAAAAGGAGCTTATGAGAAAAACATTGAGACTTTTAACCAAGGCCTGCAATGACAGGACAAGGGGTAATAGTTTTTACACTGGAAGAGGGTACATTTAGATTTGATGTAAGAGTTTTTACAACAAGGGTGGTGAGACACTGGAGAAGCTGTGGATACCCTATCCTTGAGATTGTTCAAGGCCAAGCTGTATGGGGCTTTGCACAACCTGATGTACTGAAAGATGCTTGTTGCAAGGGGGTGGACTAGATAATTTTTAAGTGTTCCTTTGGAATCAAATCATTCTATGATGTCTAAACACAAATGCATAGAACGCATATGGCATCAAAGCTATTGATTTTCTGATTCCAAATAGTCACGTACAAGATGATGGTTGGTTTGGTTTTTCTTTTTGGCTGCTCCCTTTGAACAATACTTCTCTCATTATTACACCAGGCTACAAAACTAGAGAAAATCCTGCACATACCTGTTTCTCCCCACTGGGCTTCTTGTGGTTTAACAGCAGCTCCACGGCACCAACTACCTCCTTTCGTATGGCATGCAATAGAGCATCTCCCACATATACATTAAAACTTAAGAGCAGCTCAATGAGCTCAAGGTTCTCATTTTCAATTGCAATGAGGAGTGCAGTTCTTCCCAGGGGATCAATGCAATTAATATTGATCTTGAAATAAATTTCTGCTTCCTCCAAAGCTTTCTTCACACTGGCATAATCTCCTTTCTCCACAGCGTTCAGATAGGCTTTCTCTGAATGAGACAGTTCAGATTCTGCCCGTACAATGCGAAGAGGGATTCGATCTCTGTAGGGAGCATTGACGCTTCTTTTGTAGTAGAACTGGGCCATATTTTATGCCATTCTAATACTTTGTCTCTGCAATATGAAAAGAAAGATTAAATCAATAATATATTTTTGGGGTACAGTGCACCAAATTGATATTTGCATTATATAAGTATTTAAAACTTGTATTAAAAAGTGACAATGAAACAAGTACAGTCTTTACTGACAGAACTTGGAAAATCACCAGCAAAACGTGCAAACCTAAACATATAACCAAGTCAAAGCACATTGGCCAGCACACCATGCAGTTGTTACGTATTCCTTAAACCTGTGAGAAGCACAAGGTGATACAACATAGTTTGCACTAAATGTGTAGCTCTACTTCATCCTCAGGTTTTTTTTTCATTGAATTGCTGCTGCTGAGTTTAAACTTGATTGTGGTAGTAGTTTAGGTTCAGTTGTTCATCTAAGGTACTCCCTGAGATGTATGAGTCATCCCATCTGCACTCCAACATGGCTTGGGTGTTTCACGAGGCCTGCACATATCTGGTACCTCCATGCAATATCCTACACAACCCAGGTGTGTGGATAATTGATACAGCTTTTTACCTGTCTCTTTAGCTCAGGCAGAAAGAGCATTTTGGAGTTGAAATAGTTATTACCATTTACGTGTTCCTAGTGTTGCTGAAACGCCCTGACTTATCTTATCTGTGGCCATCACAGATTGCATAGCTCAGTGGTGAGCTTTTCTACTAAGATTTTGATTCAATCCCACATACTATTAGAAAAACATTCATCTGAAATGCTTTTCCAACCAGAACTTACTAACATACAAATTAGAATTCAGAGCCTAGAAGGAGAGACAAAATCTATATGAGATCAAGTCCCGCAGACCAACAGATAATAATAATAGTTTTGTTTTTGAACTATTCAGTTGTAAACCAGAATAAATATTGAAACACTGCAACTATAAATCAATGCTAAAGTCTGACATATAATAAAGCATGTAATGCCTCTGCTTCTACTCGGCATATTCTGTACAAGGACTTTGCAAAAATAATTCCTTCTAACAGGAAAATTTTCTCCTGGCTATACCTTGCTCTTGGAAAAAAAAATGAAGAGGAAGAAGAGAAATTTGACTTAAAAGGACAGGTTCACAAAAAATATTTCCTTCTGCAGTTCAATCAGAGTTTGAACAGCTTATTAGTCAAATAACTGGAGTTTCTTGTAATTTTCTCAGCTGACAACCCAAATTGCAGTAAACCGCTGTCTTTTTGTCAACTTCCTCCAGGCGTTTAAAAAAAAAAATCTTTGTTGAGATCCTAAATTTGAAAAGACAATATGTATTTTCATTGTGAAGTTTTGATTCATTACAAATTTAAACACTTGTGAGGAACATAGTAATTTATCTGTTCCAGTCTCCTTACGCAGTGTGAGAGGTAAGTACAGAGGCCATTACTAAATTGTTTTCTTTGTTGTCCAGAGCAGATCAGCAGAGCTTAATGCAGACAGAAGACAGCAAAGGAGACACATTAGAAAGAATTCTCCTCCAGATCCATATACAGGAGCTGAGCAATTGCAATATTTTGTATTATGTTTCCCAATTCTCCTTCAAAGATGATACTGGTCTTCAGCCTGGGCTACTAAAGGTTATACATTCTTTGGACTATGTTCTGTTAATCACACTCTAAGTAAAATAAGGTACAGATAGATAGCACAGGTTTTTACTCCTGGAACAGAGATACCACATACTTCTTGTTAATGCACTGTATTGATCAGTTTGCTTTTCATTCTTGCTTTTCAAAATTGCAAGTTCAATTCAAGAAGAAAAAAGTGCTAATGATGTCCAGGTCCAAATAAACAGACTTAAAAGTAGGTGTTTGCAAGTAGTTATCTACAAGAAAGGTAGGATGCTGGTTCCCAATACAGCCATGGAGATACAGGGCTCCATTACACTGCTCACAAACTGCCTCTAGGTACTGGAGGCTGAAGGACATCCTGCCTGATTCCAGCTGACACCTCAGAATGACTTAGGTCTCAAAGGGGGGGGTCTATTTAAAATCTGTCAGGCAGATGTTGGGTTAACCCACAACAATGCACAACCATTATTCAGTTTCTTAATATCTAGAATCATAGAATATCCTGAGCTGGAAGGGACCCATAAGGATCAAGTCCCACTCCTGGCTCCACACAGGACCCGACAAGTCAGAGCAAGGGTCTGAGGGCATCATCCAGATGCTTCTTGAACTCAACTAAGCTCAGTGCTGTGACCACTTCCCTTGGGGAGCCTGTGCCAGTGCCCGACCACTCTCTCTGTAAGGAACCTCTCCCAAATATCCAACCTAAACCTCCCGTCTCAGCTTCGTGCCATTTCCTCAGGTTTTATCACTGGTCACCAAAGAGAGGAGATCAGCACTACCTCTTTGCTCCCTCTCATCAGGAAGCCACAGACCACGATGAGGTCTCCTTTCAGTCTCCTCTCCAGGCTGAACAAACCAAGGGACTTCAGCCTCTCCTCATCAGTCTTCGTCCCCAGACCCTTCACCTTCCTCACTGCCCTCCTCTAGACACTTTCCAATAGTTTTGTGTCCTTCTTGTACTGTGGTGACCAAAACTGCATGCAGTATTCTAGATGAGGCCACATCAGCCCAGTGCAGAGTGGAGTCTTCCACAGAATTCAAGACCCCAGAGAAAACTGAGTGACCGCAACTGGAAGGTCATTGATAAAACCTCCCCTTCTCTCCCACTTCTTGGGAGTTAAAGAAAATAACCTGGATAAATTAAATTCGGCCCCATAGAGATGCTTATGGTAGAAGAGGAGTGTAATGATTTACAGATGGGATCTACTGTGATTTTGTTAGGATGATTTTTGGGGGGATTGTTTCTTTGTTTTTATGATAAGGATGGGGAAAATCTATTATTATTTCACTGTAAGTCCTAAAGAAAACATTTGCTGGAACTCTTGTGTTTACCTCTTCATGATTCTTGATTGGGGAAATTATATCTAAGCTTAGTTTGCCTCTTTCAGAATAAATGTTTTATAAACACACATCATCATTCTTCTAAACAGTGGCCTTTTGCTAGTCTTCCTTTCTTGCCTGTACTGCTTCCTGAAAATAATCAGCCATAAATAATTTTTTTCATAACTAAAATATATGTTTACATGCAATTAGAAAGTAGAGGTTGACTACTGATATAGTGCACTCCTGGAAGATAGTATATACACCAAAGGTATGTTTCATGGGTGTTGACAAAAATAAAACCTTTATTTTGATTTTATGCACATCTAGTGTTGACTGACAACTGATACTGTGGTGTCACATGTAAACATATGCATATGACAGATTTACGTGGTCACACTATGAGAGCTGTAAACTCTGCAGGAATAAGAGTCTAAAGAAACAAGAGGTCCAGTACACTATATCAATGTGAGGGGAATTAAAGAAAACATACACCACTTCTGGTGCAAAACTTAGCAAAAGGGGAATTATAGTTTCCACAAACTCCATATACTTGGCATAGAACAAAATACTTCAGAGAAGAGATAGACATCATAACTTGCCCTGAAAATAGGAATAAAACCACCCATCAGAAATACATTACAACCAGAAGCAAATAAAGACCATGTGACAGATTGTACCCAAGTCATCCATGTGTTCAGACTCATGGAGCTCAAATTCATACCCTGGAGGAATTCTTTTGGTTTTCTGTCTCTTTATTGAACTTTCAAGAAAAAGAAAGGAATTGATCTTCAATAATATTCTTCCTGTGCCTGTCATCTTCACAAACCTGACTGGTTGTATTTAAGATATGCAATATATTCAACATTTAGAGGAATCCTCTCTGACTTGAAGAATATACAACAGATGTGGTAAAGCAAAATAAATTATTTTGATCAGTTTGGAGAAGTATTGCAATATCCTCTTTCTACTTTATCTGTGGGCTGTTTGTATTTTTGATAGGAAAAAATAATTCCTACAGCTGCCTTTCCAAGAGATTTGGTGATTCCTCTGGCGCAACTGATACCTCAGAAAATTTCTACTGCTCTAAGAAGTAATAGTACACTGATCAGTGTTCTGCTCTACTAATCCAGACAAGGCATTTAGTTACAGCACTTACAATAGAAGAGGTAAAAATTAAAATCAAGCTTTGAAAGGACGGAACTTATTCTTTAATGCACTCTGTATGAGAGATTATGTAACATACAATGTGGAATACCAGAGTAACTAGGCCCCAACATGCACAGAGTATACTGCAATTGTGGTGACTAACTGTAAACCCAGCTGTGAAATGTTTTAGGATTATGATTTATGGTAGGAAAAAAACCCCAAACCTCACTGTGTGCAAAATTAAGGTGTATTAATTTTAAAATAACCTTTACTAGAAAATTATGTCATAGCTGAAAATATACCTTTTTTGACAGTGCATGTTTCTCAAGAAAAACACTTAAAACCAATTAACACTTAGCCAAACTTTCCCACAACTAGAAAAAATAAACCAGCATCAAATACAGTCAGTCAAGTAGTTGGGATAAAGGATGGATTGAGAGCAGCCCTGTGGAGAAGGGACTTGGGGGTGCTGGTGGATTAAAAGCTGGATACGAACTGGCAATGTGCACTCACAGCCCAGAGAGCCAGCTGAATCCTGAGCTGCACCCAAAGAAGCGTGGAAAACCTTTAACATTTCAGCACTATTTATCATTATTTGATAATTTAATTTTTCTTAAGCTGATTATTGATTTTACTGATGCTAAAATAAATAATTGGAAACTGTCTTCTGCTGCTGTATCATATGTGTTACACATGATATACATGCACATTTTAAACACAGGTACATAGAAGCTACCCCAACAGAGTTAAAGCTAAAAAAAGAAAAGCAATCAGAATTCCTTAGCTTTTGTGCAGCCTCTGCCTTTGCCTTATTTGTTGCACCTACAAATAGAATCAGTTGCTTACTATTCTTCCAGGAGACCCTGATTTGCATTCCCTTGCATGCTGTCTTCTAACCCAAAACACTGTCTTAGCTGGGTATGACAGAGAGAAGAGTGACCCACTGGCAGCCACCTAGGGCCTCTGTGACAAGCCACTTTCACTGTCAGCTAAACTAACTGTTCCTACCTATTGTAACCCTTTCAGAAACAGGTAAAGACACCTAATGGCAGCACATCTCCTTCAGCAGATGGGCACCTGGATGGACACAGATGTGCTCTATAGTATCAACGTGTGCAGCTTCTAAAATCCACATTAATAATGCCCTTCTAAAGATATTTTGTTTCCATCACTGTCTATGGTGGCTCAGGCCCAAACAGTGGCTGCGCACCACACACCACTTGCTCACTCCCAGAGTCTCCGTGGGTTGGGATAAGGACAGTTTACTGACAAAAGCACCGTGAAAGGGGAACAATAACAGCCAATCACACTCACACCCAGACCAAGGATTACAGAGTGCTGCAGGACACAAGGACCACACAACACTCAGACTGACCCAGAGGCACCCAGCTCCAACCCCTCTCCAACCAGCCCTTTTTATGGGGAAGTGATGTCAGGTGGTGTGGGAAACAGCCCAGCTAACTCACCTGACCTGGTGTAACTCAGCTGACCTGGGATAACTCAGCTCACCTGTGCTAACTGCTTGGGGAGGTTAACTCTCGCCTGGCCAGAATCAGGACACTGACCCCTAAGACTCATTATAGCATTATTATACCAAACAGCTTCTTCTATG
Source organism: Zapornia atra (assembly GCA_013400835.1). Taxonomy (NCBI): domain Eukaryota; kingdom Metazoa; phylum Chordata; class Aves; order Gruiformes; family Rallidae; genus Zapornia; species Zapornia atra. The sequence goes on from VZTU01023002.1 coordinate 145,476, forward strand.
ATGTCTAAACCACATTTCTGATTGTGCTCATAAGTTTCCTTTTCAGATTATTTGCATGAAAAAAAGGGAAACTTCATAAGAAGTACTATGGAAGCACCCTGCTCATGAAACCAGAACATTTATGACAAGTGAATAACATGCTGATTTCTCTGTGATCTTCTGAAACTATTTTATATATGCACTTTTCATGGCAAAGGAAAGTTTCTGACACTTGTTATTTTCATGCAAGTATGAAATTTTCTTTCTAAAATAGATCTGTGACATACCCAGCTTTAATCTGACACAAAATCCTATTTGATACACAGTAAAAATAATGTTCTAAGGGAATTTTTGAAAGCAAGACTCAGGCTCTGTTAAATCCCAGTCCAAAAGAAGCATGAAGTTCCTTCACTTTCAGTCACAGGGACAGACTGTTTCATTTGAATAAGTACAAAAGAAATGCAGACAAACCCTTTATTTCTGAACCCATCATCAGTCCAGGTATTGGTGTATAACCAAATATCTAGACGAGTAATTCAAACATGCCTCTAGCACTGAGGTCAACTGGAAAGGCTGTGCACATACTGTTGAAATTTTATGGTCCCAAACTAGGAGAGCTGAATGCAAACTGTCTACTAGGAATAATTTGGGGTCCATGCCAACTGTGCCTGGAAATTGCATAGCAGGATGTCAATTTGCTTGAGCCAACACCTTTCCAGGGACTGTTCTAACAACCTCAGCTGCAGGTGATGGAGTTCGACTACCCATATGTGTCTCCTAGCACTGTTTGGTTTACAGCTACTATAACTGGCAATAAGTATATGGAGTCCTCATCTGAAAGCAATTTTTCATTGTTAGAACTATGAACAACTTCAGACTTGAAAGCTGACAACAGCAAAAGTAGCAATTCGGACTTTAACACGGAGTCATGCATGCAGAAGATGAAGTGAATAGTGCAGTATGAGTAGTCCCTTGAGACTGCTGATTAATTTGGAATAGAACTGATTAATTTGTTTGTGTGCTGGTTTAAAGTACTGTGTAATCCACATTGCAGTAAAGCAAAGAACATGACAGAGTATACGGCCATCAGTGAGCGGATGGATGATGGAAGGTAGGATGTAATTTTGTCTGCTTCTGTGTGTTCTGTCTTGACAGTCAGCAAGGCAGGACATCAAGTAGAAAGGACAACTTTGAGGGACCAAGATACAATGGATATATGACAGATGAAATTCTACCAGCATCTTACATTCAGAGAGATCAGGTCCCAGGAGAGTACAAATCCTGACACTGAATGTGATAAACCTTTAATGCAGTGACATGGATTACTTGCTTAGATGGGGGTTTTTTTGTCAGTTTTAAGACAGGATGCGATCTCATAGCAATTTTGAGGGTTTGAAAGAATAGTGCTTCATGTATAGTGTAAGGATGTACTGTAAGTTCACTTAGGCTACACCAAATGGGAGAAAATTTTCATCTTCTAGGGCTGATCTTAGTTGAGATAGACAGGTTCTTCTTCTAACAGTGACCTTTAAAGTCAGGATTGATATCAGCCTGAGGTTTGAGAAATATCAAATGATAGTGTCAGGTGATTATAAAAAAACCCCACCTTGTTGAGAGATATTAGAAGTTATTAACAGACCATATAGGGGCAGGAAAATTTGGGGTCAGGAACGCAGTATCTCAAATCTGCATAGCTGTTAAAATCAGAGGTATTCAAGAACTTGCTGCTTCATATACTGCTAAAACAGCCTAATAAATTCCTCATATGAAAAAAATGAGCACCACAAGCTCACAGAAGTATTGTTATTATAGCTCTGTAGTACACATTAAATTAATTCATCTTCCCAGTTTTATTTAAACTAGAAAGAGGACTGAAAAAAACCCACATGTGGATGGGTAGCAGTATGCAAACACCCTTGGGAAAGTGTGGGAATTACCCTGAATCCTGCAATATTTGTTCTTGCTCAGAGGGGCATACTGATGCATTTAAGTCTGCTACCACAGCAGAGAAGACTGTTTTTCAGTGACTGTCAGAAACTCGTTCTTCAAAATGATGGAGAACAAACGTCAGCAGCCCAGCCTACAGAGTAGGCAGACAGTTTGGAGTGGGAAAGACAGAGAAGGCAATAACACAGATAATCTTAATGGTGACTGCATCATCCAGTTGAGCTGACCTCCCTGTCTCCTTGTCTGGTGTTATTCTCCTGGGTGAATTCCAGGAACTCTCCAAAATAATTTTCAAGAGAAAGTACTTCAGTGTCATCTGGCTACACAGAAGGCCTTCTGCCAGTATTTCCAACAGTAGCTCTGACCTTATCCTCTGTAGATGTGATCCTGTTGCATTTATACATCACAGGAACATTTATCAGATGTGAGGAGCGGGCTAACCTCCTGCTTATGGAAAGGGTCGGTGTTTTTTCTCCACATGAGGAAAGCATGGGAGTACACAATTTCTGCTGAGAAATCAAATTATGGTTGCACAGAAAAGGTCTTCACTTGAGGAGGAAAGCAGAGGGGATGCAGAGTACCTTGTGACAGGAGCACTACTTGTAGGAGTTAGGCTACAAGTGGCAGTGACTTTTCTACACTTCAGGAAATGTTTCTGTGCAGGTCCGCGTGTCTTCCCATGCTTCACGTGATGAAGGTCCAGGCCGCATGAAGTTTGGCCAGAAAATGGAGGTTTTGGGCAGACTGCCCAAATAGCTTCAGTAAAGACTTGCTAATAAAAACACTCCAGTGTGGGTCCATTTTCAGATGTACAAGTTAAGCCACCCCAAGGATAAGTCAAAACACATTCTAGTGCTTAGGGCCAATAGTGAGCCAGCTGCAAGGAGATCTGTGTACAAACATACACGCTCACGTAAACATTTAAGTACTGGCTGCTGCCCTCAGAGTGGTATGTGTATTTTTCAGGGAGCCTCAAAAGAGGTTGAACTAAAATAAAACAAAAGCTGGCAAGAAATAAAGACTAGTTAAGGGGAACTGTTCAGTCTTTGGAATTTATTGGCCTGTATCCCCCCAGATCCTTAATGGTTCTGCCCTCACACTGCTTATTGAGACATGTGAGTCAGTACACGTTAATATATTTTACTAAAAGACTTCAAAAATATAAAATCTGTAAAACTTACTACTAAACTCAGCTACCAATGACATAATAACTCAAGTAAAAAGAAATATAATGATCAATGAAATCAAAATCACATTTATATCAAAGCAAACCAATTAAGACTCAATAGTAGACAATGTTCTACAATCTACTTAGTTAGATAACACAAAACATAGCTGTACTAATCTAAAAAAGTTGGTTAGCCATTCACTACAAACTCCAACAGAAGAATTTGATTGAAATCAGTATTTTTGTTAGTTAACTAGCTTAACAGCTCCAGCCTGTTGCTCCCACCCGAAATGTCCCAGGGTGCACTACCTGTCACCCAGCTGCTGCCCTGAAAGGGTATGAACACCCTCTAACTCTTCTGTCACTCCTCTGAGCCCTGGGACACTCAAGTGGTAACAGGTTTCTACAAGTGGGCAGCTGAATTGAATCGTCAGTCTCCTTCTCTCTTTGCACTATTTCTTTGCTGTATCACTTTTTCTGAGTGGCCTGAAGTGCACAAGTTACTCCAAGACACACTTCCCTGCTTTCTCATACGATGATTTCAATAATTCTCTATTTCATGCTTAAATATTTCACTTAATTAAGTTTTAGACCTATAATCGCCTTGTTCAAGGCTGAACCGTAATCATCACCTTCAATATTCTGACAACCCATGTATCTTTGCTCCTCAGCTGTTTTCAGTCAATAAGCTTCCAGTAAAAGGAAAAAACATACTTTTTTATATAGGGTCTGCACTGCTGGACAGACTACCCTTCCTGCAATAGTGAAATAACTGATCTCAAGAGCAAAGCAAAAGAAAACTCATGTCTCTTAATGCACTCAATTCTGCAATGACATATATATATAAGATCTTTTTTCTCCTACTCTTGCAGCAATCAGCTTCCTCCCCAGTGCTTGAGTTTCAGTCAGTTTCCTCTTTACTTATGTGTATCACAGAGGTCCCTGCTTCTGTTAGTACTCACTGAGTCTTTGACTCTCTGACCTCTTGTAGCTATGAATGTCAAATGTTGCCTGTGAACTGCATGAACTTTATTCTTGAAAACTTTGTTCTAAATATACCTACCACCATTTTATTTTATTCTGTAAGATAGGTGGAACAAAAATATGAGCCATTATTTTTTCTTCTGTTATTTTACTTTCATGTCATTTCATTTATCAGACTTGACAGTGAGGCAAAACAGAGGCTATCATCAAGTGACTAAAAAGAGAAGTTTATTGTGTTTACCATTTTTCTGAAGAAACTAAAATGACATCCATCTCATACTAGTGAATGTAAGAGGTAAATACTGTAGGTACTAACCATATTCAGTGGTGTTGTACCTATATGCAACCTACCTAAATTTAGACATCTTGCTAAGGTTTCTACATTGGAATGTATTTATCTTGGACTCCTAGAGTTAGTGCAGAAAGAGAAGGAAAGCCGTGCTGCAAGCAATTCAGTCAAATCTACATTTCTTTCTTTTGACTGGCATAAGTGGGTATGAATCTAAGCCTGAACATCTGCATTTGAGGAACTTTCTGAGCCAAAGGTGTTCAGAAAGTGCATTTGGAAAAGAAAGAAATCAAATAAATTTCATTTGGTCCAAACCAAAAGAAGATGAATATACAAAAGAAGACATGACCCCTATCCTGATTAGGAATATCTCCTGATACATGGGAAGTTCCTGTCACTACTGTCAATCAGATATAGCAACAATCTAACTGCAGGCTAGGGGCCAATCTTGCTTTGGAAATATTTCTGTTTGCAGGAAACCTGCTTCTTACTCTAATTCCCTTTTAAGTGTGAATACACAGAGCAGCAGATGATGGATTGCACTGTGGATCATAGGATCATAGAATCGCCTAGGTTAGATCATCGAGTCCAACCATAGCCTAGCTCTAACTAGTCCACCTCTAGATCATGTCCTTAAGCACTTCATCTACATGCCCTTTTGAATACCTCCAGGGATGGTGACTCCACCACCTCCCTGGGCAGCCTGTTCCAATCCCTGACAACCCTTTCAGTAAAGAAACTCTTCCTGATATCTAACCTAAATCTCCCCTGGTGCAATTTCAAGCCATTCCCTCTTGTCCTATTGCTTGTCACTAGAGAGAAGAGACCAACTCTGACATCTCTGCAACCGCCTTGCAGGTAGTTGTAGAGAGCAGTAAGGTCTCCCCTCAGCCTCCTTTTCTCAAGACTAAAAAGCCCCAGCTCCCTCAGCTGTTCCTCACAGGACTTGTGCTCAAGACCCTTCACCAGGTTCATCACCCTCCTCTGGATGCGCTCCAGTGTCTCAACATCCTTCCTTCCCAAAACTGAACACAGTACTCAAAGTGCAGCCTCACCAGAACTGAGTATAACAGAACTGAGTATAACAGAACTATCACTTCCCTACTCTTGCTGGTCACACTATTCCTGATACAGGCCAGGATGCCGTTGGCCTTCCTTGCCACCTGAGCACACTGCTGGCTCATGTTTAGCCAGCTGTCAACTAACAGCCCCAGGCCCTTCTCCTCCAGGGACCTCTCCAGCCACTCTGCTCCAAGCCTGTAATATTGCCTGGGGTTATTGTGACCCAAGTGTAGGACCCAGCACTTGGCCTTGTTGAACCCCATAAAGTTGGCCTCTACCTATCGATCCATCCTGTCCAGGACCCTCTGCAGAGCCTTCCTGCCTTCCAGCAGATCAACACTCCTATACAATCTGGTGTTGTCTGCAAACTTACTGAGGGTGCACTCAATCCCCTCGTCCAGATCATTAATGATGTTAAACTGGACCAGCCCCAGCACCGAACCCTGGGGAACACCACTTGTAGCTCCATTCACCACAGCTCTCTGAGCCCAGCTGTCCAGACAGTTTTTAAACCCAGCAAATAGTATATCCATCTATTCCATGGGTGGCTAGTTTCTCTAGGACGGTGCTGTGACAGACAGTGTCAAAGGCTTTACTGCAGTCCAGGTAGACAACATGTGGCAAGATGTGGCATATGTCTTTTTTCAGATACTTTGCGGCACCAATATATCAAACCATTGGTGACCATTTGAAATCTCATAAAACATCCTGAAAGATTAAAGCATCTCACCCTTGTTCAAGGGATATATATGTACAATCCACTATACCTGGTAAGGGGAGTAATACCTACTTTTCCTTGAAATTTATTTTGTAAGAGGTGAAATTGACCATAAGCTACATAAGAAGGTGACCTTCAAATACATATGTGCAAGCTATTAAAATTATTCATCGCTGTGCAGGTGCATCCAACATACTCTAATCCCTGCCTGATAACGTACCAGTTACAAGCTGAGCGTATGAATTTCTTTCAAACTCAGTTGCTAGTGATGGAGTTTCCATGTGAAAATTGTTTTTCTTCTGAAGGTAAGACTTTAATATACGAAGCTGAGCACAATCCATATAAACAAAAGGTTAAGCATTGTTAGGTGCTTCTAGTAAGTAATCTTCATGCTCTGTCATGAAAGTAGATTGTTTCTTGACTCCACGCATCTACTAGAATATCACTGCAAAATAGACCTTTTTAAAAACCTAATTTTCAGTCAAAAATTACCCATAGAAAATTTGTACTAATTTTTTCCTCATTCTAGCACCTGCTTATAGAGTAACTTTTTGAACTACCGAACATATTCATACACATAAACAATAATATCTTAGGCTCTTTGACTGGGTTCCTGAGTCACTCTGGGATTCGTCTTAAATGAATGATTAAAGTTCTGGTTAGCATAAAAAGACTACCTGCGTTGTCATTTTCCCTTTAAGAATGAATTCAGCTTCCTTTCCAACTTCAGGGAACAGGGAGAAATTGAAACAATGATATTTTGATATTGAACTTTGGAAATAGAATTATTCTTGTGTTCAAGGAAAAAAGTAATATTAGTAATATGAATGAGAGTTGTTTGGTGCAGCTATAAAAAGCAATGAATTTGTAAAGACAATGTATGTTTAGACAGTAATAGCTGCACCATTGTATAATTCATCTTATCACTTATTAGATTGCCATGTTAATATGAGATCAGGCCATTGTTTTGAATGATCAGTGCACTGTTCGAAAACATCATAGGTCTAAACATTCATTTAAGCACCTTTTAGCATAATTTTAAAAAAACCCCAAACATCAGGTTACATACAAGTCAGTGCAGACTCCCAGAAAATTGTATTTTATAAAATCAGAACACATCTCAAACTGTTTACACATAGGTTTTGGAACACAGGAGAACAACGCCAAATAAATTGGCTTCAAGTTCTAAATAAGTGCAAGCAGGAGACAAAAGACCCAAGCCAAGATTAATTATAGTTGCCAGGAAAACTTGCTGGAGTAAAAGAGAGAAGTGAAGCAAGAGGGAACATTGTCTAAGAAGTAGTTAAGAGTGGATATATCAGAACCTGATGAAAGAAAAAAAGTACTGAGGGTAGATATATATGGAGAACAATAGGGCACAAATGAAACTGCAAAGAAAATGCTGAAAACCTAATGATAACTGTTAGAAATTCCACATACAGGAAGGGCATTAACTAAATAAGGAACAGATTATTCTGGCCCAACAGCAGCATCCTCCCTGAAGGCACAGCTAGCTCATTTCAGTATAGTGATATGCCCTTCAGCCACTCCTTTCCCTACAGTTAAACTAGTGTCCTCAGAAGGGATCTCCATTGGTCCCAGCTGGGCTGTGTTGTCCCACAGGATGTATGTCTCCACCAGGCCAGCAACAGCCAGATGCCATGAACATAGCACATTGCTGAAGTGGATCAAGTGCCCTGATGTTCTGCCCAACACCAGTGGTTTCTATTCAAAGAAATCTAAAATTATGTAATGACATTCCTTCCATTGAGAGGTACAGGCATGCAATAGCCCTTAAAAAATAATCAGGAACTGTTAACCTCATATCATCCTCTATAAGAACAGCTGATACTGTTTTACCAGAGGTCTGAGGAGAAAAGAGGACTCATACATTAAAAGATTCCCATTTAAAATTAAGGCTTGTGAATGCAAAGCAGATTCCTTTTGGGGAAGATTATGAATCAAAATATTCAAAGTTGGGTTTTTTTTTTCATAGCAGCAAAAATGTAAGGGTATCAGATGCCTCAAATAGCATGTCACCGAGGCACCCATCCCTTCATCTTCTACATTCACTGCTTGGAACAAGGTGGGAAATTAAATTGCCATTGGTACGTGTTCTGCTTGAGTGCTTACTCAACTCTGGTTGAGTAAGGAAATGTTGGAAGAGGTTTTAATGTCATTTGCAGTAGCCACTCTCTTGCTAAAATTGAGCAACTTTGTTTTTCCGAGGTTGAACTGTTTCTAGAATAATCACACTCAGTTGCTTAGGTAGCGAGACAACTGGGACTAATTCAAGGGTTGTATAATTTAAGTATTGCCTTTGCAGAATAGTTCCACTGTTCACTGCACAGTGGCATATCAGGAAGAACTTAATCAAGCTAATTGTCTGAAAACATAAGGTCAACCTCAAGGTAATAAAAACAGCTGGTAATAAAACTCTCTCAGAAACAATTATTCAGTTTGACTGAACGAAGGTATCATGATCCCACATATTGCAGAGATCAGTAAGAGTAAAAAATGTTCACCATTTTTAGCAGTGGCTTAGCAATTGACACGATTGGGCCAGAAAAGAAATTGTAACAAAACAACAACAACAGCAACAACAACTGGGCAGTCAATCAAGCAACAGAAAATAAATCACACAGAACTGAGAATCACACCTAGTTGCAGGGGACCCGAAAAGTGTACTTATATTTATTTCTGAAAAGCAACCAACTGTTTGGATGAGAGCTGTGTCAAAGTGCTGCATATATTTGACAATCATTTACTGGCAAGTTCTTGGCATTTTGCTTCAGGCAATCTCATGTCCTTAGACTACTGGTTTCTGGAGGATAAAACTGTGGGTGGGATTCTGTTCAGGGTTAAGACACCTACGTTAGATGTCTAAATGTAGACATTGACATTTCAGCTAAGTCCTTAAACTCTCTCTGCTGTCAGTGGATAGCCAGGATGGAATTAGATTTTCTAAGCAGAAAGTCTAATGGCCGTTAAGACATCCTACATGCCTGAGACATCCCTGGGGACTGGCCAAACAGAGTATACCCTTCCTTGTCCACAGGTACAGGACAAGTAGGATTCCATCTCGGAAGTCACTACACACCTACCTTTGGGCAACTTTATCACAGCAAAATTATTCAACCTGCCTTAGTTATCTATATGACAATCAGTTGCAACACTTTCTAGGCTATGCTCTCACCTAGCACACTTACGGACACCTACAAGTGGACCCTGTGAAGATCTTGATGAGCAGATTTCATCTGCTTGAATACTGGTGTGTAGGAGCATAAAATGATACATTAGGGTATCAGAGATGTCCACAGGGAACTAATAGTTATGACACAAACCCAGTGGAAGACCCATGCCCTTCTGGAGTGACAGGCAAGGGATGTTCTGCCCCAGACACACTTGGAGCGTGGCTCTATCCGAGAATTAGTGATGACAGTAAGTGAACATGATCAGCAATGCAAGCTCCAGCTCACAGATTCCCTGTGGTTGCTCACAGTCACCTCAAATTAATGGTAGCTGGACACAAAATGTTAAGTAGGGTAACAAAAATCAGTTCATTTGAAATGGGTCAGGAGTAAGTCATGACAGGCAAGAAACTGGCTGCTTCTACAGCAGGTATCATCTGCCACGCTACTCCCTATGAAGAGGCAAGGAGCACACTGAGTTTTGATGTCTGCTGGGGAAGGAGGAATGCACACAATTCCAAAGGCAGCTGCAACACAAGGAGTGCTGTTACTGTCAAACTTCTTCCTGGTTGTGCAGTGTATAAAAGGCCACACAGTGGGTCAGAGGGGTGGAAAGGAGAATGTCTCCCCTCCCTGTGATCCCAGAAAGTCAGCAAAGATTGAGATTTCAAAGATGCTAGTAACACACAGGGGTGGATGGGAGATGCCTGTGCAGTTGCACCTCAATACATGATCTAGAGTTTGCCATGTACTTGCTGCTAGTGAAGAGTGAAGAGATAATACATTAGCAGTCATCACTTGGCACACATGAGGCTGTTGCAGGCAGTGCTTCACTTTTGGGGCAATTAAAGTTTTTGACTTGACACGAAGTGCTAGCAGGCAACAGGGTGTCATTATCCACAGTTTGGTACCCTGTTACTCCACACTTGAGCAGACGTCAGAGCCCTTCTGGTCTGCCATCTGGTTATTTCTGATCTATGATATATGGCTCAATATTTGCCCCAATAGAGATACATATACTGCTAGGATTAAACCAGAGGCGCCAAGATTTACCAACAAATTTCATAGATATATGATTATCATATCACATTAGAAAAGCAAAACAGCACAGAATGTAAATGAAGAATACATATGCAAGTATTTCAACACTAGGAAAGTTTCACAGTCCAACACACTTCACTCTTCCAAATGCTTTCCAAGTATTTAGTTGATATTTTACTTTGCTAAATTTCACCCTATTACTTCTAATTATATTGACCTACTTAAGTAAATTTTACTAACAGCCTGTTTATTGACACCCACTGATCTAGTGTGTTTTTGTCTATGACATCTATTAGATAGAAAGATTTGGAGTATACTGGCTATATGTCTGTTTTTTGCTAGGAGACAGTGGGCAAAGCTTTTTAGTGCATTCACAACTTGTTGCTGCCATATTTTCAGGGGTGCCAGAGTAAGATGATTTCAGTATCATGTGCCAGCTCTGAAGCAAGAGTCTTTTCCTTACCTTTACCTTCACGCTTCTTCAATTTTTAATTTTATCCACACCTCTCCTCAAAAAAAAAAACCACACCTTAAAACTAGACCAAAATTAAAAACGGCAAGTGTAAAGGAAAACAGGTCAGCCTCATGGAGAAAACTGTTAGCAGCCTATCTGCCAAACTTCAGTTTGTGTCAGGTGAGAAGGTAGAAGTGAAGAATCAAATTGGCTAGTGACCAGCTCTACTTCTACTGTACAAGTCCAAGCTGATTTAATGAGAGCAGCTGAGAGACTGGTAAAAAAGCTGAATATTGCAACATTGCTTTTAACTCTGCAGAGAAGACTGATCAAGGGCAACCATGAAAGAGGAAGCGGGAGCAGGTGTACCTGTGCTTGCCACGACAAGAGCCCTGCTGTCTTGGTTATATTCAGAAACCCACCTGCTACTGCAGATCTTCGCATGACAGAACCTAGGCATAAGGAAGGCATCAGTTTCCTTATTGAGACTTGCTTTGTGCTCCTTAAAAGCATCTGCAATACTTCAGTGGGTCACGACAGTGCACTGGAGCTTGAGCATTGTTTTTTCTTGCTGTGATGCCTAGAGGAATAGACACACTATGATTGCATCTGCCTTGGCAAATAACGCAGTGCAATGGGAGCACAGCTCTAGAGTGACACAAAAATTATTGAGAGACCTGTATTTCAGGAGATTTGCCTTAGATGAGCTCTATCCTGGTCCTGTGAACTGACTGTTAGCAGCTGGAGCATGGGAGGCATGCTGTTGGAGCACATGCTCTGGCTTTTGGTCCTGTGTAGGAATCGAGTCCCCGTGCTCCGGGCTGCTCTGCAGTGCCAAACAAAGGGTGGCAGTAGTAGGAAAATCAAGAGATTCACTCAGAGAGTACTCTGCTGGTATGATACCAGGTTAATGTTGATGCAGCTACAATAACTGAATCTGTTGTTTTCTGAGCTGAAACTTTAGTGCTGACATAAATTGCTCTGATCATTAAAAACCTAACAAAGCCCCCCCTTGCTTACTGGTACTTAAGAGTATTGCAGTTATTTGAATGTTTCTGGTAGCTAGTACATGGGGTTGGTAATTTTTTTAAGCAGCATTTTGCTTGATCAAAGATAGGGTTCAGTTACCTATATAACAGCATTATCTTTAGTGCATTAATAGGTTCTTACTCAATGTGTTGAAAGCTTAAATCCTTATGGCTGGGGTCTCAAAGTGACAGCATTTCAAAAAGTTATAGCCAAAGAGAGCACATACACAGAACAGCATGCAGGAAGGGTGTCATTATCCTACCAGCTTGAAAGGTGAGTTCAACTGATGGCTATCACCTTCCCAGAAAGAGGTTAGCTATGGTATCCAGCCAGAAAAAAAAAAAAAAAAAAAAAAGCTACATCCTCTGCACTAACCAGAACTGCTGAATCAACCCAGACAGAGCTCCCATGAAAACATGGAGCCATCCAGGTCTCATGCTGCAGGGCATGCCAAAGCCTTTCATTGGTAGCTGATGGCAGTAGGGAGTCTGAGAGAGACTGGTGGAACCATGCTTTGCCATCCCTGAGACAGAAACAGACACCAGAAAAAAACCACAAGATCAATGGGACACTGTATCATCTTTCCACCAGGCAGAAGGCAGTAGCTTAAAGGAGAGGAGTGCATAGAGGCAAGTCTATGTTTGGGGCAGCAAGTGAACCTTCTCCTTGCTAATTTTGCCCTCCCAAGTGCTTCTGTACAAGTATGAGGCTTTAGATTTGGAAGTTCAGTCAACTTGTGGTTTGGATGATGGTCCGACTACACCAGAGGTGTCACCAAGGTCAGAAATGCCTACTTCTCATATCACAACCATCTCCATGAGGAAGAAAGATGGGTTACAGTTGCAGACAGCTCCTTTCTCAGGGAAACAATGTGCTGGAAAGACCCTCCCCAGTCTGCTGCCTCCCTGGAGCCTGGGTTAAGAACATCACTAGGAAACCTCCAAGCCTGGTATGGTCCTTGCAATATCATTCATTATTGCTCTCCCTTGTGGGTAGTGATGAAGCCATAACACACATACAGTACAAGGGAGGGCAATCAAAAGAGATTTCAGGGCCTTGGGACAGTTGGTATGGCAATCCAGAGGTAAGTTTCTCTTCTATCCTTCCAGTTGAAGGCAGCAATACTGCAAGAAACAGACTGACAGAGTCTGTGAATAGCTCAATGGCTGCTGTCATCAGCAGAGTTTTGGCAGTTTTGATAATGGGATGGTCTACATGGTGCCAGCCGTGCTGGCATCAGATGGGATTCATCCTTCTCAAAGGGGGAAGAGGGCCTTTGCTCACAAACTATTGGGACTGACTGACAGAATTTTAAACTAGACTTGAAGAGGGAAGGGGATAAGTAAGGCCTGCCCATGATAAGCCGTGCAACAACACAAGCTTTGAGGGACAGGGTACTAGTGAGGGTCCTCAGCCTGCTGCTCTGAGACTTGCTGGGTATACTGCAGCACAGTTGAAGTCTTAGAGAGAGGAGCCACAGTGGAGTTAAAATGTGTTCCTCTCAAATATGACACAGCCAACAGTTCAGCTGGAGTGCCCCATACTGATGCAAGTAGCATGGGCAGCAAACAGAAGGAGTTAGAAACCACTATGCTACTAGAAAGCTATGACTTAGTTGACATTGCTGAAATTTTGTGGGTCAAATCCCATGACTGGAGTAAGGCTATTGATGAGTAGAAGCTCTTCAGAAGGGACAAGCAAGGGAGGAGGGGTGGAGGGGTTCCCCTATACATAAAGGAACTGGACGATTGTGAGGAGCTATTTCTGAAGAATAGCCATGAGCCGGTTGAAAGCTTCTGGGTAAGAAATAGAGATGAAGGCAACAAAGGGAACCTTGTAGTTGGAGTCCATTACAGGCTGCCCAATCAAGAGGAGCCTACTGAACAAGCCTTCTTACTCCAGCTGCAAGAGGGACAGTACTCGCAGGCTCTTGTCCTGATGGGGGATTTCAAACACCCCAACATTTGCGGGGAAAAAAAGCACACCAAGCTGTAGGCTATCCAGGAGACTCTTGGAGATCAGTGAAGATAACTTATTAGTCCAGGTAACAGCCTAAGTAGAGTGAATGCGATACTGGACCTGTTGGTCACCAATGCATGTGAGCTAACTGGAGATATCAAGACTGGGGGCACCCTTGGCTGGAGTGATCATGCACTGGTGGAGTTCACACTTCTGAGGGATATGGGTCAGGCAAAAAGCAAAGTCAGGACCCTGAATTTTACGAAAGCAAACCTGCAGCTGTTCATGGAGTTAGTCAGTGGGGCCCCTTGGGAAACTGTTCTCAGGGACATGGGAGCAGAACAGAGCTGGTAGATCTTTAAGGATGCTTTTGACAGAGCACAATAGCTCTCAATCCCCAGGTGTAAGAAATCAGGAAATGAAAGCAAAAGACTAGCATGGATGAGTCAAGACCTGCTGATCAAACTAAAGGGCAAGAAGAAAATGCACAGACAGTTGAAGCAGGGACAGATATCCTGGGAAGAGTTGTTTAGGGATGTAGTCAGAAAAGCCAAGACACAGCTCGAACAGAATTTTGCAGGGGATGGAAAGAATAATCATAGAATCATAGAATGGTTTGCATTGGAAGGGACATCAAAGATCATCTGGTTCCAAGCCCCTGCCATGGGCAGGGACACCCTCCAATAGACCAGGTTGCCCAAAGCCCCATTTAACCTGGCCTTGAACGCTGCCAGGGAGGGAGCAGCCACAGCTTCTCTGGGTAGCCTGTTCCAATGTCTCACCACTCTCACAGTAAAGAATTAAAGTAATGAAAAAATGTTCATTTGCAGGTCAGAAACAATTCTGTCATCTAGAACACTGTAAGACTTGCTGAATTCATTAGCATGTGGCCTTTTTAGAAGCAAATCTGCTCAGTTGTTACCGCTATGTTGAGTCTGAATACAGATGCTTTGTATATTCTTTTTGCTTAAGATAATGTTCTCCACGCACCACCTACAACTGCCTAAATGGAGCTTCATTGTATTGTGATACTATTTCTGATTATTACTAAAAGAAATCTAAAAAAAGCTCCTCACATGAGAGAGCTTTGTTCTTTTTAAATGTTTGCTTCAGCAGACATGTCAGCATTCTAAATTACAGGGATCATATGGATCAAATACATCTTCAGCATTGATGCTTCCCCTGAAAATAGATTCATATGACTTGAATTTTCTACTTGCATAGTTTGGAAAATGCAGCTGGAGGATGGAGACAGAGGTAGGTTGCCAGGTAAAGGGGATGTGAGATGTTTCCTACTGCTTAAACAACCTTTAAAGTGGATCCAGTTATAACCCTTCTAATAGCTGGACATTTGCAGAATAATGAAACTCAAAGGATTATTCCATGAAACTTTCAACACAGTGTTAAAGGGAAAGGCTGTCATCTTGTATCAAGTTAATGCACTACAAATAATTACCACTCTTGTAAGACCATCACTCTCAATCTCAAACAGATCAGTTGTCAAGTGCAAAATTCTAAGCTCTTGTCAGCCAACTGGTGAATATTTCCAACTCCTCAACCCTGAGCTTGTAAATCAAGAAAAATATGTAGCTAAAACAAGATGTTCTGAACTACACCTTCCACAGTGGTCTAGCCAACAAATAAGAAATACCTCATTGCTTATACAAATACATAATTTGTCTTACTGGAATCCCGAGAAGCTAATACCTGAAATGCAAAGCCATCACGGTAGTTATTGCAAAAGTTACTTTGGAATGTAGTAGATGATATATACAAAAAAAGGAAACAGAGCTACAAACACCAAATATCATATACTATGCCAGACACATACTTGGAAAAAAATAACGGAGATTTTTCTGTACTTTTTCTGATGCCTGGTCATTAATTCACACTGCAAGTATACCAAGAGCTTTGCAGTTTACAACTAGCTAGTTCACCCTGAATGAGAGGATACAGGGAAAGAAATTCACATAATCATGACAAGACAGCAATGAAATTACTATCAGTCAGTTTTAAAGTGAGTAACTTACTGGAGTGACCAATGTCTGTCTCCAGTGGCTTCTCAAACAAAGAATGGGGTAACTGTGAAACGTTCCCCATATCCTGATACTACACCTTCACTCTCACCAAGACAAACAGTCAGTTACATCTTTGCCCACAACAGTGAGATCATAATTTCTAACTGGCATGTAAACTGTTGTGGAGGAATTCCTCCCACATAAGCTTAGGTGTCTAAATTTAGTTGTCTACAGTAGGCTTAGTTAAATTTAGTTGATTAACTAAGGGGACTTCTCTTTTACAGTCAGTGTAGTGAAACAGGCCACTACAGAGGGAGATGCCTCATATGTATCTTAGATACTTCCTTTAGGATCAGATTAATTCCTGCTGGAGACCTTGGGGACTATAAGAGAGGCTGACATTGATTTATTTAGATCTAGACATGCATAAATGAAGTAGGAAGACTCTTAGTATGCCACCCAGAAAACTGATTTAGCCCACAAACTTTCCATATAGTACACAGAAGAGTTACAGCAGGAGAAGGCCTAATAATATACTAAAATGTGGCTTGGATAGATCATCATTTTGATCTGTAGCACACATTTTTAGAGATTTAGACTTGGTTTGCATTAATATTAACATTTAAAACAACTTCAAGAATTTTATTTGTAAAAAAAGTGTGACACTTAATTTTAACACTTGATGAATTATTTGTAACTCAAACCTTACTCAAAAATAGGTCACAGTTTAATTCGTGTTTTGAAGTTGCTACTCAGAAGCTTGACAAGTGTTATCAGTGTTATGAGACTGTACTATAGTATCTTTAAGGAAACTTTAAATTTCATAAGATAAACTTATATTAACTTCTTTGACCCAAGACCCTGTAGTCATTTACATACTTGCTATATAAAAGGATGACCATGTGGAAAACTTAATTTTCCCTTTCTTGTTAGAAATGTCCCTGGTACAACATATAACTTAAAATTACGGAGTCACCGTATGACAATGCCAGGCATGCTGGAGAACTCAGATCTAAAACAGTACAATTCTTGGATTTAAAATCTTTCATTCATGCCACTATGTGAAGGTCAGATGTTGATGTTTGAGTTGCTTAAGGACCGTGGAATGTTTTGCTTCTCAGCTGAGAATATACTTCCCAAGCAGCCGCAGGGTTCGTTCCTGGGCCTAAATCAAGACTCAAAACATTCCACGACCCTTTGCCTTGTAAACTGAAACATCAACATCTGCCCCACATACCACCCCTCCAGAAAGAGGACACATGGGCTGAAACATCATCAGAAGTATTCTTACATACTGTTTAGGAAGAGCCACCTTCAAGCCATGGCATTTCTTTATTAATTGGGTTTTCATCTGCTACAGCTCTGAAAGAGGAAATTCCAGGAGATGTCAGCTTCTGCAGATTTTATTTTTTTTAAATACTTTGGTCACGAGAGTAGCCAGAAGGAAAGATTCTCCTGACTTTCTGCTGTAATGGAGTATGCACTACAGTTTTTAAAACCTGGTGGTGGGAAACTTTAATTTACTACCTTCGATTTCACATCTTTCCATAGCATTTCTCCAGGAAACTTATATTAGTGGAGACAGAACAAATAAGCTGTTACTAGTAATGAACACTTCAGTAGCATTTCTACCACCATTTCCTATTTTTAATAATGATATTCATCATTAAGCTTTGTACTTCAGATGATTGCTTATGTTTAGAACTATTTCTTTTCTATTTTTGGATTTTATCCTTCAGCACTAAACATTTCATTCCCACACAACAGCCTTAAAGAGACACTAAGGCTACATAGAAGACCACAAAAAACAAACAAAAAAAATTAGAAACAACTACCCTTGCAGCATGTATACAAAGTGTAGCTGTCATGTAGCAGAAACTCAGCATCTCTAATAGATCACAGTTTCTTCCTTGTGATTCCAAAAAAAGATCATGGTCAACTAGATGGCACGTGCACCCAGACAGTAAGCTGTGAAAATGCTTGTTTATTACTTAACTGCATATTTCCTGTTCCTTTTTTAAGCAAAGAAAGCTTTTCCACAAAGACAGAGCTTTGCTGTGAAAATCACCTACCTCTAATCAGGAGGGAACAAAAACTTTGATTGAACTTCTACTGAACAGTTTAAATTACAACATGTCCAGTCATAGACTGGGATCAGGCAATGATCGGGATGATTAGGTCTCCAAATTGAGACAAAAGAAATGTACTTATGTGGGAAGCTGTCACTAATTTAGATCAGGAAGAGATCCAGAAGACCTATAGAGAAGGAAGCTGCTAATCCAGAATGATGGGTTGGGAAGTTCAGATGCCAGCACCCAGGAAGGCCAACTGTAGAAAGCTGGCAGAGAAAGGGTGCAATCCACTTTCTCTGTGGAGGAAGAAGACCTTCACTATTTGGAAGGAAGAAGACAATGGTTTAGGAAGAGATCACTGGAGCCATCACCAAGTTCCCTAGAATACTGCACCCTGGATAGAAATATGCTTCATCAAGACTGGGATTTGGGATGTCTCGTGTTTCAGGGGACTCTTCATCTGAAATCATTCCAGAACCTCCCTAAATGACATAATCTATGCCAAGAAAAGCACTTGTCCATTGCCACAGTACTTTACAGGTGTAGCTGTTTTATCTAGTGAGCACGGCCTTCCTCATCCAGCTAAATGACAAGAATATGCAAGGAAAATAGCTTTAACTTCTCATTAGAGATTATATTTAAGAAACTGCACTGAGATTATTATTTTTTAAAATGTTTCAGTGACATTTACTCCTTGAGTTGATATACATCCACTCAAACGAACAGGATTGAAGACAGCCTTGAAAACAGGACCTTAAACAAAAAACAGTGAATGGCTGTTACAGTCACCACCTTAATTACTAAATCTGATAGGGCACAAGGCTGAACTGATTACTAAGTGATTACTAAATTTAAGTAGTCAAAATATATTAACACAGAACACCAAAAATTATATGATTTGGTGCAATTCTTACTTTAAAAGTAAACCAGACTATTTTTGCTGTAAATTTATGATTGCCAACTTGTGTCATAACAGGTGGGAATCAACAGGTGTTTCTTCTTTGCTGCAGCATCTTTCAGATAAGATGTGGAAGATGTTGATTCAAGAAGTGGTCTGAAAAGGGAACACAGGTGACTTGGAAATCAGCACCTTTTCTTTTCAGTTTGATTTTTTTTTTGTCTCACATCACACCTGGGAAAACATCACCATTTCCTGAAGCCCCATCAGACTGTCCAAAGCAAATACTACTTATAGCTGAGATTACTAAATTGAAGAACTGTGTTTTACAGTATTTCTTCCTAGAGAAATTTCTCTTTCTAGAGAAATATGAGTCCTTTTTTTTTCCCATTTAAGCCTGTGTTAGCAAACATAAAACATTATATTGCTCAGAAATTTTCTCAAATCAACCATTTTTCAGTATTGAGGTGTAGCTTTTATTCTGACATGATCAAATTCACATTTGAGAACAGCAGCTTGAACCGATAATCTGGTGAATTATTGCATCATCTTTCACTGCCATGAGCATGAATGTATTTCTGCTTGAAGAAATAGCTTATGATAAAAAAGTCTGGACAAATAAATTATATTTACAAATTTGTAATTTTCATTCTAAAACAGGTACCCAAATTTGTAAAAAAAAAAAAAAAGGTTTATACTAGGAGTATAAACTACTACTAGCAGGTACTGATACCTTAGATGAGGATTTTTTTTTTAAAGACCTGCTGTAGCAGTTCTTACGTAATACACCTATTTCAACAGAAGAGCAACTGAGGTTGAGAAAGTTACTGGTAAAAAACAATAACCTGAAAGCTAGAGGGTGTGGAAGTATCTAATTAAAGTTGGAGTAATAATCTCTGCTTTGCTGATTTCCTTTGTATGGAAAAAGAGAAACCCAGCAATTATCATCTAAAATAAATTACACTGCCTTTAGCTTTTCTGAATGAAAACGGTCTGCTGTGCTGATACAGGCAAACATAACCTACCCCCGTCCTTTGGAAATGCTCAGAAGGTCCAAATGCAGTGCTGACGGGCTGGTTTTGGTGCAAGGTTTAGGTAAGTGGGGAGGCTACAAGGGTGGTTTCTGTGAGAAACTGCTAGAAGCTTCCTTTGGTCCGACAGACCCAACACCAGACTGCTACAAGAAAGACCCACAAAGTCTGGGTCAAAGCCAAGCCCACCAGCTTGGACAAAGCCAAGCCCACCAGCAATAGTGGTAGCATGCCTGGGATAACAGAGTAAAGGAGGCCCCAAAAAAAAAGATCAGCAGCTTCTGCAGCATGAGAGAGGAATGGTGAGATGTGAAAAAATCTGTAGACACCCAAGTCAGTGAAGAAGGAGGGGGCGGAGGTGATTCAGCCATCAGAGCAGAGGTTGCCTGGTAGCCCATGGTAAAGACCACAGTAAAGCCAACTGTCCACCTGCAGCCCATGGTGGATGATGAAGAAGAGTTTGTACCTGCAGCCCATGGAGGACTCCGCAGCAGAGCAGGTGGAGACACCTGAAAGAGGCTGTGACCCCATAAGGAGCCTGCACTGGAGCAAGCTCTTGGCAGGACCTGTGATCCCATGGGGAATCACACTGGAGCTGTCTGTTCCTAAAGGTCCACATCAAGGCTGGAGTTGTTTGTGAAGAACTGCAGCTGATGGGAAGGGCTCATGTTGGAAAAGCTGATGGAGGACTGTCTCCCATGAGAAAGAGCCCACACTGAAGTAGGGGAAGAGTGTGAGGAGTCCTCCCCCTGAGGTAGAAGGAGTGGTAGAGACAACGTGTGATGAACTGACCCCAATCCCATTCCCCATCCCATTGTGCTGCTGGGTGGGAGGAGGTAGAGAAGTCAGGACTGAAGTTAAGGAGGAGATGGGCGGGGAGGGAGGTGTTTTAAGATTTGGTTTTATTTCTCATTGTTCTACTCTGTTTTTCTTGGTAATAAGTTAGATTATTTTTTCTAAGTTGAGTCTGTTTTGCCCATGACGGTAACCAGTAAATGATCCCTGCCCCTATCTTGATCCAGAAACTTTTTTCTCCCCTGCCCAGCTGAGGAGGGCAGTGATAGAGCAGCTTTTGTGGGTACTCCAGGCAGGGTCAACCCATCACTTGGACTTAGGGTGGGTTTAGACCTTTGTTAATACCAAGAAGCATCTAGCACCCCAGGATGAGTGGTGTGAATACTGGCACATGGCTGTACAGCCCTTTCCCAGCAATCTTATGTAATATGTATATAGCCTATATAGTATACATACATCTGATATGAACAGTGTGTAGACACACATCTTCTTCCCTCCTCTGTCTTTTGATGATAACTATGTTTGCTGCTGGACTGATTTGCTGTCAGTGAATTAAACATGGAGCTCCAGCTTGTGATGTGAATATGCAATGTATCTCTTTATGGTGTGGTGCAGGAACCTCCTGAGCTTGAACAGAAACAGCAAAAATAAAGCATGGTAATCAATGCAATTCCAGCTTGTGGAGACCAGAGCTGAGACACCATGTTGTCAAATCTGCCAATAAAAATACACTTCCTTCTTGGTATTTTTTTTTCCTCTTTCTCCTCCTTCATATCATTTAAAAGTTAAATTTTCATTAGATAATTTGTTTTTACATTTCTGCCTGGAGCTACCTGCTCCACCTTGGTGTAGCTCCAAGCTGGGAAAATTTCTGCAGACATAACTCCAGGAAGCATTTAATTTAATCCTGCTCAGAGCAGAGAGAGGGCATAACAGTTAAATTATACTAGGTAATCTCCACTCTCTTTCCCAGCACAGGAACAACTGAAACGTTCAGCTAATATGAACAGGCTGCCTGTGTACACTTTGTCCTCTCCTTTGCTTTCTCAGTATAGACAACCTTCAACTCAGAGGCACAGAGCCCTGGGCATTACATTTCTTTGGAAACTTGTGCAAATTTAGAGTAATGGGTATTCATTTTGTCCCTTGCTAATGTTTATCTTTTCTATTACTTATCACAAAGTAATTTTGCAGGAAAATTTAATAACAGGCAAAGACCCTGCCAGAAATGGTGGTTTTGCCCAAGCTGCCCAGAAAACCTGCCTGAAATTCATTATATTGTCATAGCTAGTTAGTATATTGTTTGGGTCTTTTCTTCTCTGCAGACTTCCATACTTAACACATTTTATGCCAGTAACTCATAACTCAATTTGCATGACAACTTCATCATCATCTCAATAGTCCCAACAGCTAATGAATGTGTCAGTCAGTTCTTAAAATTTACAGAGCATTATACAATGTGCTTCCAAAAAATAGGATGAAATCTGAATGTTTAAAGATTGACAAAATCTATTTGTTCGGGGTCATTATTTAATGACAGAAAAAGGTTTTAAGTTGAAATGCTGAGAGACAGAAGTTCAGGGATGAATTCTGTCAGATGAATTCTGACAGATGCTGATGAATTAAAAGTGTTTAAAAAAAATTATGTTAATGAATTTCAGTAACTTAAACATTATTTTTTTAAAAATCAAATAACTAAAACTTCGTGAAAGTTCCAAATATATATCAAATCTTATTATTTCAACATTCTGAAAAATGTTAATCTTCCCCTGCATTTTTCATCCAAAATATACCAACTACTCTGCTAAATTTTGGACACAATTTTAATTGGTCTTCTTATTTTTACTATCTTTAAATTTTACTGACTTTGATTTACACTGAATGCCAACTCATGAATCTCATTAGCAGAATGGATTATGTTCATTACTTTCTACTTCGAATTTCAGATGCAGTGATATAATATTTTTAACTCTTCATTTGTTAAGTACACATTACCAAATCTGTGGATACAGAACAACCTGTAATATGAATTATCTGAAAAAAGTATTATTACTGGAGGTGCATGATTCCCAGACGTGCGTAACAGATCTGCATTTCTACTGGGATATATTTATTTTTTATATATATATTTGAATATTTATAGATATATTTTTTATATAGGCTATAAAAACTGATGACATTCTGTTACAGATTACGTATTTAAAGACAAAAATCGCAATTATGTTATAAAAGACTGAAATGGATCCAAATCTCTGTAACACTACACAGATTTTGGATGTAAATGTAGGGTTACAAATACGGCATATATTGCATTTTATGTGATTTGATTAAAAGCACTCTGTCTTTAAGTCACATAGATACCAAAGCATATTTATAAAAACTTCTTCATATAACAGCAGTGCACCTGGGTATCTATTCCCATAGAAATATTGCATTATAAATGAAAAGAAAAAACACCTCTGATTTGTGTGTGTGTGTGTGTGTTTGCACAAGGTGAAATTCTCTAGTTCTTGCAATGAAGTTGTTGAGTCACTCTTACTATCTTCATATTTGTTTGATTAAGTTGGAGGAACACCACATTGAGATGCAGGGTTCTTTATATAAAATATGCAAATAGTAGCTATAAAAGATTCAGGTGATCTGCATAAAGTGCCCTCAGGCAAAGTTCATTACACCTTAATGGAACTAGAAATTTGAAAAAAGTCCCATGTGCCCATGTTTAACTGCCTGAAATAAACCAAGAGCCAAACTGTGCAATGCTGATTCATTTCCTCACTAGGTGTTTTGCTCATGTAAAGACCCTCATAAAGAAGACAGAATTAGCAAGAACATAGGATAGTCTGCAAAAGACACCACAGCAGTATCACTAAAGAATCTCTATAGAGCAAGAAAGGTGTTTCAAGCCTTATTTAGGAGCTTACACATCCTAACTGCACCTTAACTATGCTGGTTGCCACCATCCCTGCCGCCTGTAAAGATCTGCCAACCAACTTGTGTTGCTCACTGCTGAACGCTTTCACAAGGGTTGTACCACGCTGTTATAGGATGTGTGAGTCCCTAACCCACTGAGGCCAGAGGGGAGGATGCCCACATGCTTTGAGGAAATGTTGCTGTTGAGCTGTCCCACTCAAACATGCTGAGAGGCTTGAGTCAACCCCTTTGCAACTCCTGGGCTTCAAGCACAGTGACAGAAGGACAAATATGGAGCTGAGGAGTACATCATCCTCCTTTGGGCAGACACCACTTGTATCTCTACTTGCTGGGCTGATTTAAGCAGAGGAATTACATGTGCCTTCCTGGGCATCTTAAGGAAAGGATAAGGCCTGGATCTTCCCTTCTGATTTCTATCTCCTCTACAGAAGTGGGTGAAGGAATACGCTTTGGCCATACTCATCCTTGTACTGAGGTAACAGAGACCCATAAAATGCATATATTATTTTCTCTGTTCTCCCCTTTGGACAAAGAAATGCAACCAGCCTTCCTAGGATGAGTACAATGCATGTCTTGTAAGGCTGCACCAGCAGGTGCTCACATATCCCCAAAACACCTACTGTAAAATGACCAAAACAGAACAGATCTGAAACACTGGCAAATACACAACCAACTTCAGTTAACAGGTGTTTCCATGGATTTTTGGCAAATTAAGGCCTATGACTTGAGTAATGAAGCAGTTCTGCCCACAAGGCATGGAGCCCTGTTGCTTGGGCTAATGTGCTCTTCACAGAAAGATGTTCCCCACCAGAAGTAATTCATGCCCTGCTGCTCTGAAAAAAAATCCTCATCAGGCGAGGGTGTGCTCAGGTGCCACACACCCAATATTAAAGTGCTGGGCAGCTTTAACAGAGGACAGTGTCTTCACACTGTGTTTGCTGACAGCCTGGTTGTGGGGTTTGTTTGCTTTTGTTTGCTTTTGTGGTTTTGGTTTGCTTGGTAAAAATTTACCTCAGTTTTACTTTGATTTTCATTGCCTGAAGGACACATGAGGCTGCATGGTGATGCGAATTGCAAATCAGTGAAATGAAAGCAGGAATAATAAACAGTCTCAGTAAATTCAAAAGTCTTTTGAGAGGGAATATGTCAGCAAAAGACAGGTTTTCTCTCCTAATTATTGTGAAGAATGTAACAGTTAAACATCCTTTAGCTGTAAAAGTTAATTAGGAATGACACATTTTTATATTACATATTGAGGAATAATCATAGAGAATCAAGAATTGTTGAATAAGAACTGCTACATTTTCCTTAATTTACTCTAATACACAGCTCAAATACAGGTAAGATTTTGTAATATTTTGAAACTCCTGATACACTTACTGAAAATGTTTTGCTTTAATTAATGATAATACAAGAGGCACAAGCTAGATGTTTGAAAGAAAAAGTCTTTAGCTTTCCTTTTTATTTAAGTTCTGTTCTTTTAATTATTTCAAAGAAAATTATTTTCCTGTTTGTGATAGACGGCACTGGCATTCAAATACCATAACACACTTAAGTAACATGACAGTGATGACTTCAAAATATTCATTGAAAGACATACATTCAGAGAGGTTCTACTGTTTGTTCTGTTTCTACTCAAGAAAACATGATAAATAATGGATTATAATACTTTGTGGTCTAGAAGGTATAGTTGTGGGCTTCACAGTCCCTATAAGAAGTCTTACCTCAAAACCAGTCTGAAATACATATGACAAAAATGTGCTTATTGTCAGCTGTGTCTTCAAGTCCTTGATGCCATGTCCCTGCTACAGCAGCACCAATAAGACATCCATCCATCCAGAGGGACACAATGCTGATGGTCTTACTGCCAGCGAATTGTTGTATTCTGATGCCCATAAGCCAGCAAACCTCAGTTGCAAATGTTCCACAAATGAGAAAGTCTCCCTCCTACAGAAAAAGTCTGAGGCTGAATTTGTATTGGCTTGCACAGTGGTGGAAAGGCAGCTGATGGCCCGGGGGAAGGTGAAGCCCTGTCTCTAAAATTTTAGGTCAGATGTTAAAGAGGAGACTCTCTTTTATTTGATTGAAAATGCTAGCTGCCATTCTGATGAAGAGTCAGTCATGGATTTGGTACGTGGAGAAGGGGAGGGCAAGGAGAGCTGTCAGAGTCATGGATGTGCCTACTAACAGCACCCTCTGGGCCCCCATGCTTCATGTAACACCATGAAAGAGGCTGTGTCCTCTTCTTCCCTTCCTCCCTATCCATCCTGAATCTCACTAACTGCACCTCTGCAGGGAGTTACAGTCCTTTCAGCTTACTTCACACTCAAAGTCTACAAGATATTGACACAGAGTATTTCGCTGTATTTGGTTGAATTTAAGATCTACAGACACCTTAGGGCATGCAGTGCTGAGGAAAACAATTTAGCAGTAGTAGTAGCAACAGCAAAGGAAAGTAGCTATTACCTGAGACGATCTGTTTCTCCAAATGTAAATTAGCCCAGAAGACCAAATCAGATTTTATTACAAGATGGGACGAGTCACACTAGATGAAATTTGCCGAACTCGTTGTCATCTTACAAGAGGCAACAACTCAACTGCTATCAATAAATGAAGTCCAGACAGAGCTAAAGCAGCTTCAGAATGGAGAACATAAAAGCCTAAAAGGCTAATTCTCCAGTCTTGCCAAGTTTACAGAAGTATTTAAAATGGTATATTCAAGACATATACGTAGAATTAAATTCCACTTGTCTGGTGTTATAGAAAGAACATGATTTTATGAATCTTCTTTATGTATGTAGTGACTGGCCAACATGACGTTTGGAACTGCCCCAGTGTGGGAGTCCTAACCCAACACAGAAGGGACACAGACCAACTGTGATACATAGGAATAAACCATTCTCATGACTATGTGTGCTCCAGAGAGGAGGATATATGCTTGGGAGATAATGGCATTGTGGGACACCAGGCATGATATATAGTTTTTCCCGATGAAGGACCATTGATAATTAACAAATCAGACAGTAAATGCTTTTACTCATTGTACTCAATGAGGCTACCATCTCCCCAAGTTCACATAAGCAAAATGCCCAAGGCAATTTAGAAAACAGCATTGCTGAAAGACAAACTCTGCAAATGATCTCTAGTGAAGGAGCCGGGTTTCAGATATGAAGCATAGAACCAGTGAAAGACTGAACAAGACAAGAAAAGCTTTCCAACCTCCTTGAAGCTATGCTGAGGCACATGAAGGACAGGGAGGTGATTCAAGACAGCTAGAATGGCCTTACTAGGGGCAAGTCCTGTCTGACCAAACTAGTGGCTTTCTACAATGGAGTAACTGCATCAGTAGACAAGGGAAGAGCTACGGATGTCACCTATCTGGATTTCTGCAAAGCCTTTGACATGGTCCCCAACAACATCTTTTTCTCTAAGTTGGAGAGATATGGATTTGATGCATAGACTGTTCAGTGGATAAGGAATTGGCTGGATGGTCGTAGCCAGAGAGTGGTGGTCAATGTCTCCAAGTCCAGGTGGAAGACAGTGACAAGCAGAGTTCCTTAGGGGTCTGTGCTGGGAACAATGCTGTTTAATATCTTTATTAATTATATTTACAATAGGACTGATGACACCAAGCTGGGTGGTGAGGTTAATGTGACAGAGGGATATAATGCCATCCAGAGAGACATAGACAGGCTGGAGAAGTGGGCCCAGGTGAACCTCAGGAGGTCCAACAAAGCCAAGTGCAGGGTTCTGCACCTGGGTCAGGACAACCCGTTATCCATACAGGTCAGAAGATGATGTGCTGGAAAGCAGCCCTGAGGAAAAGGACTTGGGGGTACTCATGGATGAGAATCTGGACATGAGCCGCCAGTGTGCATCTGCAGCCCAAAAGGCCAACTGCATCCTGGGCTGCATCCAAAGAAGTGTGGCCAGCAGTTTGAGAGAGGTGATGATTCTGTCCCTCTACACTGCTCTGATGAGACCTCACCTGAAATACTGCATCCAACTTTGGAGCCCTCAACACAAGAAGGACATAGACTTGTTAGAATGCATCCAGAGGAGGGCCACAAAAATGATCAAAGGGCTGGAGCACCTCTCCTATGAAGATATGCTAAGATAGTTGGGCTCGTTCAGATTGGAGAAGAGAAGGCCCTGAGGGGACCTTATAGTGGCCTTCCAATACCTGAAAGTTGCCTATATGAAAGCTGGGGTAGAACTGTTCACGAGGGCATGTAGAAATAGGATGAGAGGTAATGGTTTTAAACTAGAAAAGAGGAGATTTAGGATGGATATTAGGAAAAAAAATGTTGTATATGAAGGTAGTAGATCTCTGGAACAGGTTGCCTAGAGAGGCAGTGGATGCCCTATCCCTGGAGATATTCAATGTCAGGCTTGATGTGGCTCTGAGCAACCTGATCTAGTGAAGATGTCTCTGTTTACTGAAGGGGAGTTGGACTAGATGACCTCTAAAGGTCCCTTGCAACCTAACACATTCTATGATTATATGCCTTCCCAAAAACTCCTCCAAAACAATTGTGCTGCTATGCCACCAGCATTTGATAATATCCTAAATAGAATTTAATCTATAAAAGCCAAGTTGTACCCTAGGAGACTGTCCTACAAATCAAGAGTTGCTCATATGCTAAGAACACTGGAGAAAGCAACAAAAGGAATTCTCGTCCCAGCAGGAAGAACTTCCTTCTTCCGCGTCCCCAAAAGTTTTAAAAAAGGTCCTTTTTCAGGCCAGGAAACCTAATATTTGCCTGAGTCAATGTTTCCATATTCCCTACTTATTCTAACCTAGGTCTATAAAAGCAGAGCCAGCAGTTGACAAGTTTTGAATGGCAGCATGGCAGGAAGAGCCTGACACTTGTAATATCTGTATCCTTGAGATACGGATGGTACACATCTCCCAGGTGCTTTTGTGGATATTTACACAGAAGCAGAAGATCTGCTCCCCGAGTTATCTTATAGTAATCTTGTAGAGCAGCATATTCACACCAAGACCCTGAGGAGAGGGCCAAAGCAATGTTGAAGCCAAAACATCGTAGGGGACACTCTACATAAAATGAACATTCACACTTAGCTCTTCTCTACCATCTCTTGTCATTTGCTCACACGTAACCGCTATGCGTAATCCCAAAGCTTTTTTCCTAAAATGGCACCTCTGCTGGATGTAAATTTAGAGATGGGACATTAATATATACAGTAAATGTATATTCATAAAAACAATTCTACAAACAGAGCAAGCAGAAGACTATCTTTGATTCAGAAAGCACACTGGCACTTAAATCTCAGTGGGGTTTAATGGTGTTCAAAGTTACTCTGAAGGCTTTGTCCTACACAGCCATTACAAGTGATATTATGAATGCACACGGCATAAAAGGACTGAATGTATTTGGCTTATGGAAACCTTCTTTCACTTTACATGTAGCAAACCTCTAAGGAGACCATTATTTCACGCTATTTTGTTGCCTAAATTCACTTACTAGCTTTCTGGTTTACTGTTTTATTTTTACATCGCTGCCTGTCCATCATACCCTGAAAAGCAAAAGGCCAAAAGAAAGGAAACTACACAAACGTCTGGGTTAGACTCAGCAAAACATGCCAGACTTGAGCTCCAAAATTACGTATAGGATTTCAAGAAATGTGCCATAGATTCTTAAATCCCAGGTAATAAAAAGTATTCAGAGGATAATTTCTTCTTGCACATGCAGAGATTACTTTTTTAATAGAGCCACTATATAGAAGCAAATTTCATTTGAAATTCAAGCAGCGTATCCAATTAAAAGTAATTAAATGTGTAGTCAGTGGAGCTGACTTGGGCCTAACACAATTTTTATGGAATTGTTCCACTTTACCTATCACATTACCACATTTAATATTGTTTCTTCTCCTCCCTAAGACATTCATGCTGCACTATTAAAAATAAAGGAGTCTCTGAGTTCACCATGTGTGTAAGTTAAATCCTAAACATCTATTTAGGAATGACAAATACATTGTATTTCCAGAAGAATGGCACATACCCCTTCACCTCCATTCAGATGGCCAAAAAGTCAGAGATACTTCAAGACTGATTAAGAGAACCTATGCATACAGCTCCACCTTGCAGAACTATATATACACTCATATATACACACTCATATATATATATACACACACACATGAGAAGAACTCACAGTTCTTGTATCAGTGAGAAGTCTGATCATGCTTATATAATGTGCTTAGGAAGGGGAACAAAAGATTTCAGAATAGCTGTACTTCAGTTACCTGGTGAGCAAAGCATCGGGCTGGAATTCAAGACACTGTTGGGTGAGACTGGGTGAGTCATGTCACCCAGTGACTCACAGAATTAGGATGGTAAAACTGATTTAGTGGGGACAAGCGCTGCATACATAAGAGCTATTATTCTCATTCCTGCTGGGAGAAGAATGTCCAATACTGCCCCTACTGAACTTAATGAAGAAACTGCAGATTGACCTGATTCAAAACTCAAAATGAAGTCAACATTCATGAGTTAGAATGGATTTATGATGAAGCTATTGGACCTATTTGTACATGCATCCAAAACGCACACAGGCATGCCAGACTGGCTCAAAAACACCGTTCTTAAGGGACTAAATTTTCGAGATACTGTGTGCATGTATGTATATTGTATGGTACCTGTACATGCCTCACTACTTAAACATAAAAGATTTTTAAAATGTGTGTGGTTACTTCACCTTTGCTTGGGCCAGCACATGGAAGTTTTCAAAATTATGGAACAGCAGCTTTTGTCTTATGAAACATTTGAAACAACTCCTAATGATTAAGTTAAAATATTTATCAGAGATAAACAGTTACTGAAAGGTGAGTCTATGCAAGAAAAAGGGTACTTTTCTGTAACAATTGTTAATAAAGGGAAGTGTTAACAAAATAAATCTCTTCTCCTAAACTATCTGGATGCTGTCAAATTCAGGGGGAAGAAGTTTCCTTAGACAGTCCTTATGAAAAAAATTCACTGGCATTTGCAGGTGTGTTCAGGTACTTAGTATTTCCTGTGTGAACAATATAGAAGTGATTATTTTCAAATAAGGCTACGTATTTTTTAAGCTTCTTCTCATCACATGCAATTTTTTTCTGCATATTTGAAACTGCCTTGAGCTGAAAGGTCTAGAAATTTTGTACTTAAAAAGTAATCTTTCAATGTTAGTTTCTCTAGCCATAAACAACAAGAAATACAGAACCATTTTTAAAATTTCACTGGTCGGTTATACTATGACATTTATTTTGCAATTTTAAGTATTCTTTCTCAAGAAAAATGAAATAGTGTTTACTGCATCTGAATGGCAGAAGTAGCACCACCCACATACTACACTGTTTATTGTACAGTTCGCTGCTGTAAGTCTAGTACAGCCTCTGGTTTGCAAGTAATTGTTGGCAGTATTTTTTATATATATTGTCTTCTAGTTCTTAACTTTTCTTACTGCACACTAAAAGTACTACTAAAAATCCAAATCATGACTCTTCTTTAGCTATTTTTTTCTTTTACACTCAGGTAAGTGAAATGTACAGTCCAACCATATTCATCTGAAATTTTTATGTCCCTTTATAAAGTATGATCATTTTTTTCCAAGAGAGTAGTTATTATCTACACCTTGCAAATGCATGGCCTGATGATTAGAATGAAATACAGTCTCATCTCCTGCAACATAAGCAGTCCATTTCAGGAAGGATGACTTAATACAGTGTTCCGCTACTGCTACAATTCCTGCTGTTTTGTCCTGCCTTCTTCCTCCTTTTCTCTTCTAGTCAAAGCGATAACATTTATGATGAGTATAAACAGACCATACTTGGCAACTGCAAGATCCAGATGCCTTCCTTGGGAATATATTTCCAAAGTCTGCCTTTGCAGTTTGTGCCTTCATTTGCTACCCTTCTAGCCACGCTGATGGAGCAGAGAGGTCTCTCTAGGCTGGCTGTAAGGACTTCACTCTTCCCCTGTTTCTCTCTGACTCAGTCTTTATTCTAAGGATTACACATTTATCTTAATTCTCACACACATGATAATTTCAGTTGATAATTACCTCAAAAATCTATGTGTAAACACTTTTCATCCCAATCAGCCTTAACATGGAAATACGCTTAGGTTTTATTTTACACCAATGAATCATTAAAATTTTGTACATCTATTTCTTTATTTCACTTTTTATAAAGTGCTGCTGTTAATAATAACTGAGCCATTAGGAAATGTAATTCTTCAATCTAAACATCTACTTTGGACCATTTGTTGTAGTTTTGCATGGCTGGGTTCTGGTGGAGGAGGGGGGCTGCAAGAGTGGCTTCTGCAAGAAGCAACCAGAAGCTCTCTGGAGGCCCAACAGAGCAAACACCAGCCAGCTCAAGCCTGGAGTCGTTGCTGACCAAGGCCAAGCCCATCGGCACTGGTCATAGCACCCCCAGGAATCACATTTAGGAGAAAAAAGAAAACAAAACACAAACAGCTGCTTTTTGCCACCAGAGAAGGAAGTGAGAAGATGTCCAGACACCAAGGCCGTTGAAGGAGGGGGGAGGAGGTGCCCCAGGTGCTGGAAAGATGCACCTGCAGCCCATGGAGAGGTCCCACGCTGGAGCAGATGGAGGCATAGAGGAGACACTGTGACCTGCATTGGAGCAAGACCCTGCCAGCACTTGCAGCCCGTGGAGAGAGACAGAGACACAGAAATGAGTGAGGGAGAGATCTCCACTGGAGCAGGTTTGCTGGGGGAGAAAGGCTTGTGACCCTCTGGAGGACTGGGACTGAGAGACTGCCTGCCATAGCAGTG
Source organism: Zapornia atra (assembly GCA_013400835.1). Taxonomy (NCBI): domain Eukaryota; kingdom Metazoa; phylum Chordata; class Aves; order Gruiformes; family Rallidae; genus Zapornia; species Zapornia atra. The sequence continues at coordinate 177,846 of VZTU01023002.1, forward strand.
ACCCACTGAGAAACTGAGACTGAGAAACTGAGAGACATTGTGATTTATGACTGGCTGCCATAGCAGTGACCCACACCGGGGCAGCTGGTGAAGAGCTGAAGCCCTGTGGGAAAGGACTCACACTGGAGAAGTTCGTAAAGGACTGTTTCCCATGGGTGAGACCCCATCCTGCAGCAGGGGAAGGGTGTGTGGAATGCCCTTCCTGGGGTCAAGAAGGAAACCAACTCATGAGGAACTGACCAAAATCCCCATTCCCCCATTACCTGCCCCTCCCTGTGCCACAATGCGGGGAAGAAGGGAGTGAAATCATGACTAGAGTGAAGTCTGCTAAGAAAGGAGGGGTGGGGGGAGGTGCTTTAAGATCTGGTCGCACTTCTCATTTATCCAACTCGGGTCTCACTGGGTGTGCAGTGCAGTGTAATAAATTAGAGAGTTTTCTTTCCTTTATTCTGTGCTGAGTCTGTTTTGCCCATGGCGCTGGTTGCAGAATGATCTCTCCCTGTCCTTATCTCATCTCCTAAGCCTCTCAATACATATGTTCTCCCCTGTCCAGCTGAAAAAGGGAGTGATAGAGCAGCTTTGGTACGTGTCTGGCCTCTAGCCAGGGCTAAACCACAACACCATTGCAGGTAATTATGGTGACATTAAGAAGAAGAGGGAGAAACAGGTTAATCAGAAGCGAGACCTCTTTGTTGTAAAGACATTAAGATTTAATGTGGGGAATACTGGTTTTGAACTAGCGTCATGAGTTTAGTGGGTCAAACATTAGACTAGTCTAGGGCTCAACTGAGCCCTAGCTGGAGCATGTAGATGTCATCACTGGAGAAAAGACAAATTTTAATGAAAGATCACAGAGATTTAAACGATGAAGCAGCAACATCATTTCAAGCAACTTATATTCACTATAGGAGATAGCAGAGATCTGGGATCTAACAGATTCTTTCAGGTAAACCAGAATTTTATAAAATACCAGTCTTGGATGCATCAGTAGTACAGAGACAGATTAAATTGCCTGACTGGATCAAGGAAAGTAACACAATAAGTGACAAAGATGTTCATCACTTGTTATCTTCTGTTGAGGAAGCTGAAGAGCACAGTATTAGCTCTCATTATAATGTAAACTGAGAGAAAACAGTAGCACTCCTATGTCGAGCCACAGTACTGAGTTACTTATGTTCCTACCCCAAAACTGCTGAGAAAGGGCCAGGTATAGGTATGTTCTACTGGAACTTTGCTTCACAACACAGTGAAGACATTAAAAGAGTACCATGTGTGTAACCAGCATTATTAGAAGGCCAGAGGCATCAGCATAAATTAAAAAGGACAAAATCCAGAAACTTTTTTCTGCTTTGCATTCTTTTGGTCTGCCATTGAGGGACCTCAAAGATGCAAAGAAGCTGTACATGTCACCATTTAATTTCTATTTTTCCTTTTTTTTTTTTTTTTTCCTTTGGTCAAATATGTCTACAGGTTATCTGCAGTGTTCTCTAACAATGTCAAGATTTTCAGCAAAATCAAACTAAACCTCTACTGGCTGAGCTTTTTTCTTTCTGAAAGAGTAATGCAAATGTGAGATGTCCCAAGGGTTTGCATGGAGAAATATTGTCAAACAGTGTGATCTATGTCAGTAAGATCAAGATGCTGGGCACTGCTGGAATCAAGTGAATATCTGAATCCCAAATCAAAACACATCAAAAGCAGAATAAGCATTGCAATGCAGTCACTAAGGCAAGAACCCAGCAACCCAGCAACCCAGCAACACAACAAAGTGAAAAAGCACAAACGGGTATTTTATTCAGATAATAAAGTAGTGACTTGAGTTCCAGTCTTTGTGGCATTTCTGAATTACAGATTATCATCCCTAATACTCTGCCACAGGTATACATGAGGGAATTCATATCACTTTTGTATTGTTTGTAATTAAAATTTGATTGTAAGACAGGATTGGGAAGGTAGACAGTGAAACAATTCCAAGGTTAATGGTTCCTCAAAGTTTGGAAACGGTTCAGCCATGAGCTTTCTGTGTGGCTTTGACATACTCAGCCTTCCCTCTACTTCAGTTCTTCACATGCAATAACAAAGACAACACCTTGTGATGCTGGGGAACTGACAACACTCTTTGGCATGTGTTAAGTTTTCAAAGACTACTCTGGTGAAAATCAGAATTGCTGGGCTAGGTTATGTTTCTGCCAGTGCCAACTGAGTGGGAACTTGACTGAGTGCATCCCAACAGTACTATAAAATATTCTAAATTTTCCAGGTAGATGTGAGAGAAATAAGATTGAATGATGACAGGCAAACTGGGAAAAAGCCTGAACTGTTAACTTTTTGTTAAAGGATATCTGATTTATTTTCCTTGGATGTCTTGAAGAAAACTACAGACACTGAAATTCTGTACTTCAAGTCTGAAAAAAAGGGGGGCTGTAACTTTGTGATACATGTAATTAGAGTGCAAAAGACAGAAAAGAATAGTGGATTCTGAATGGCTCAGTGGACAGTCTCCCTGCTCTTATTTTCAGTATTAAATGACTCAATAAATTCCTATTCTCTTAAATTCTACAGTTCCAGAGGCCTGAATGAGATGTGTGTTTAGGAATCATACTCCAACAACAAGTTCAGCTGGGCAGAAAATAATTAGAGTGCAAAACCAGTGAAAGTTCAAGTGAACAATGAAAGTTCTTGTGTAATTTGTATTAGATTCATATGCTACAGTAAGTAATAAGCAGAATTTTAACACACGTACAGGAATTAAAAGGACTGATTACTAGTATTAGCAAGCATTTCCAGAAGATAATGATTCTGGTTTACAGAGCTGTTTGATCTTTATTTCAAACAGAAGTTATGCTCCCAGAATTGAAATAGACTTCCATAAACAAAATAGAAGATATTTTATAAATCTTCCTTTCTTGTCTAAGCCTAAATGAGTCATGACCAGTTATATTTCCACATGTCTCAGCTACCTCTGCCAAGTTGGCTTCTGGAAAAAGAAAATATTCTGTAACTCCTCTTTTATAACAAGGGGCAAGGCAAAGAATTTGGAGTCATGCTTCCCAAAAGAGAAGATGAATCTTCTCTAATTAATATGCCCACTTCCTGTCAAATAGAATTTGCTTCACTCATCCTAATGGAAATGTATATGCATCTTTAGCTTTAGAGTGGCACAAAGGATTGAACATACATTTCCAGGCTCCTTATCTCAAAAAAGGAGCCAGTAGCATCGGAATACATTCAGAGAAGGGCAGCAGAATGATGAAACTTCTAGAAGAGCTTCCAGAAACTAGAATGACTAAGTTACAAATCCTCACTCTGTAAAAGAATGACAGATGGAAAATGTCATATAGGTCTGTGTAATTATGGGTGTCAAGAAGAGGACAGACATGGATTAATTGTTCACTGGCTTTTCAGGTACAAGATCCAAGAGCAATCAAACGAAGGCAGCAGGAGACAGGTTGAAGAAAAACAAGAGCCAATGAGCCTTCAGGGAGTTACTTGAGGAAATCATAGCTGAAGGATTATGCAGATGCATAATTCTTTTACAGAGAAGACTAGATGAGTTTGTGAATCAGAAACCTGCAAGGGATTACAAAACACAGAGAAACCACATCTGTCAAAGGAAGACCCTAGACTAAAAGTGGTTGGTGCCTGGAAGAGTAGTACAACGAATGATGGTATATGCTTCCTCTGTTACTGTACTCCTGCTTAGAAATGTGCCTTTTGCCACAAGCTACTTGGCTTAAAAGAAATCAGATGGAGGCAGTAAGGCTGTGACTGTAGTTGAAAAACTTCCATTAACTTCAACATGGGCTCTTCCTTACATTTCAGGGACTCGCTTACAGTCTTCCAGCTTTTAATCCACCACAGTTTCTGAGTTCAATGTGTTACTTCACATAGGTAATGAGATTTACATGCCCTCTACCTAGGAAATCAAAAGTAACTTCTAGAGAAAGCTACACCATTTTTACAGTACTTTGAAAAACATGAATTGTAAATATCAGTTCACTTTTGAAATGTGAGTCAATTGTTTTTATTTGAAAAAATGCTTGTTTCCATTGTCCAGCTTCCCGTAACTGTTCAAGTATACCCATTCTAAGACAGCTGTTAAAACTTATTTGAGGTCTCTCCTACACTATTGGCTGGACTCAGTGTAGATCTTTGCGTTGCTTATTATTCAACAGATAGAGAATAGTTTAAGAATTAAATACGATTAAGAACTTTGTATTACCTAAAAATATGATTCATTTGATTCTCAGAAGCTGGCAGGACAGCTACAGTTCAGCAATTACATCCATGATATTACATAGCTGACTTTTGGTGTCACTCAGATAATGTTATTTAAGGCTCCAGTGGTATTATCATATTTTGTTTTCTTTGTGCTTTCCCAGGCAATTTTAAGCACATTCTCATGTACCTTTTGATTTCTTTCATGTGAAATCTCCAAGGCGGTATACAGAAGAATGTTCCACCCTCTACTGCCAACAGTCCAGTAAGCCACTCATAGTATCTTTCAGTCCTGACCTCTGCCAAAATATCAAAGGCATTACGACTATTCAGTGGTTGAAGTGGTATCACAGCCGAAGTCAGTGGCAACGCAAACTTTGACTTAGCTGGGTAGGAGATCACTCACAGATCATGGAATAGATCTTTGCAGGGATGGGGATAAGAAAATTATAAATTAATTAATTAATACAGGATTTCTCTTTAAACTGTGAAGGTATTATAGGTCAGAAAGCAATGAAGACATACATGCGTAGACATACAGTGATACTGCAACACTACAATGCAGTTCAATAGCTCCAGTTACTGTATATCCCCAAAACTACTATTTCTCAAATTACTACTACCCATTTCAGTCATCTACACTAGAAAATGACAGAGCAAGTATTTTTCTTAGCTTTTTGGCTGTGATCTGGCTTTCCTGAACCACTCAATTTTTTAATCTTCTACTTCAAGCCTTCTCTACTCTCTTTGGCAAACCATGGTTTTATCTACTCTTAAAAACCTCTCTGAAATCTCTTTAGTATTTGTCTATTCCCTAGTGAGCTTCTGCCTATTCTGTGTGTTTTATTTAAGCGGTCTCTTAATCTTTTGGAATTGAACAGCTGTTAAACCTTCTTTTAAATTGGTCTTAATTACTGTAGCTTTCTGTTCGAATCTCTAATCCACTTTACACCTGTAATCAGGTGTCCTTTTTCTTTTTTTCTTTTTTTAATAAAACATGATACAGACATTTTGGAAAAGTCCTCTTCATGTTTCTACCATTATAGGAAACCTGGGGGTGCCTGTACTTACCTATTTTAGTTCAATCATGTTTCTGCCTGCTACTGAAACCCAGAATGGCAGCAGAAGAAAGCAGAAGAGATGAGCCTTGCAGTTGTAACTCTTTTCGAAGCTTCACCCCTCTTATTAGGAACAGATTCATTGTCAGCAGTCTAGATAAATTAGCTAAGATTACTTAGGATATCTCACTCATTAAAGGACTTGCAGAGGTTGTTTCAGCCTGTAGTATACTTGAAGGCAATGATTTGTCCCTGAAGAGGGCTACTCTGTTCCTTTGCCTTGGCATTGAAAGTTTAGACAGCTGGAGGAAGAATCCAAATGCCGTCAGGTTTGTCTATGTTCCAACACTGGGACAGACTTCACGGTTTGGGTTTTTTTGTGTGATACAGTAAAATGATTGTGATGACAAATTATGTTTCTATGATTATGAACAGCAAGGAGAAAATCAGTAAAATATTAAAGGACAGAACTGTGGCAACGGATCTGTGTAAACCACCCGATTAATGAAGAAAGAGACCACTTTATGGACCTCAGCAAAAATGAGTCTGTGCTTTATGTATGTTCTTCAGAATAGCAGCCACTGACTTCACTTGAACTTCAAATCTATTCTGTGTACAGCTTTTCTCTATGATCTCCATTTCTGACCCAGAAATCCAAGTTGAATCCTCACATTTTCTTAATTTTGTCTTGGTATAACACTTTTATCTGGGAAGTGACCGGTTCCACTGCATCAGTTACTAACTACCACACAAAAGAACTGGATAAATCATCTACAGTTGATAGGTGTTAACAAGTCAGAAGTCATTTAACTTTTCTGTGCCATAAATTTTCTTAAGCATTTATGATCTGAAAAGTAATTTCTAAGGACCAGCTTGTGACTAACTCCAACAAGGTTATCTGGTAAAGGCAAAGGGATTATCTGGCTTGGTCCTCTCCAGTTCCTTCACACTTGATCACCCTGTGCAGCTACTTGACAGGTCCAGGCAAAAAGGGGGCTGCTTGTTTTGTGTTTTGTAGGCAGGTATGGAGAGGATCAAGAGGTTATGGGAAGATGTAATGTTGGTTATGTGTTTCCTGTTTATGTCAAAATAGGTCATTTATCAGATATTTCAGGTTAACTGCTCCTCTGAAGCAACTGACAAGGACTGTATTCAGGTGCGTGCACAGGGAAACTGAAACTGACAGGCCAAGCTATTCCTTTCTAGCTTGGATCAGATGATATACGCCACTTACTCTAAGAGCCCCTTTTTCATTATGCCTGTATCCTCCTCCTCTATTCTCACAACAGTTCTTACACTTGAGTGCGGGAGATCACAAAACACAATCAGCTCCTAAGCTTCTGTGAATGACTCTGTGAAAAAACCAGCAGGATGCTGAAGGATGAACTACCTTTCCTTTCCCTACCACACACACTGTCATCTCTACACTCAGAAGCAGGTTTCTGAGGAAGTTCTGAAGCAGCATAGCACAGGAGTGTCCTGCCTTTCAGAAGCTTTCCCTGAGAGCTGCCATGTGCAGTTCATCTAAGGATCAAACAGTTTAAAATGTTATTATTAGACTTACAAGAACATGATTAACAGACAGCTGTGTTCTTAAATGGATGAATTATTATTTCTACATAAAAGCCTACTCCCAAAAAAATTTCCTTCTGGATAATAAACAAAGTGAAAGATACTGGCTCAGTCCTAGTCAACCCTTGTTTGCTACCAGACACAGGAAAAAAACTCCCTAGTAGGAACTGTGTCTAAGTCTGCAGAGTGTCAAGGAGGTCAGCTCCATGGCTAGAAGTTCCTGGGTGTTAAGAAGCCTCTACCTCCTGGGAGTTTCTAAAGTACTGAGGGAAGGAACTGCCTCTGGATGGCTACAAATTTTCCATGTCCAGGTAGGTTGCCATCACAATTAAATTCACAGCATTTACTTGCTTGGGGTGGCAAAGAAGCGATACTTGGCCAAGAACTGGACTCAAACACTTGGCATTTAAATCATATAAGAAACTGCAAGACAGAGGTAAATGTTCCCAGCCAACAAGATATAGATAGTTCTGTGTGTACACACATAAGATGATAGACATTTTAATGGACCGCTTTCCTGACTTTTGGATAGCTCTTCTCTTTTACTCACTGGAGCAAAAATTAACCTTTTATGTGTCTTGGCCATGTTGAGCACAGAATATCTCTGTACATGTAAATATACATATATGTTCTTCTGTTATCTGTGTATCTTTTGGCATGACTTACACGTAGATATACACAAAAATATAAACATCTACAAGCACATTTTGGCACAGAATATAATTTGGGCATACATAAATCCATAAATCTCTCAGATTATAGATGCAGAGACTACTATTTCCTTCAAATAGAATTATTCACCTTTTCTATAAAACCTGATAGTGAAATACCCACATTGGAAATTATCCCTACTGCAGTGTTTTGAGCTATTACTCCAAAAAGTGACTGAGATGTCACAAGACATTAAGCAAAGTTGAAGAAAGAACAAAAATTTTTATGATTCCTTCATAACACAACACCTGGTTTCATAGTTGACATAAACAGATAAAACATTAAACCAAAACTGTGTTACCTTATGTTCAATGAAATGTATGTGATCTGCTGGAAGTAGGAATAACAGCTTGAACATATTGAATATGTAATAGCCCACTGGAGTTCTGCTTATAGTAGAGACTTCCAAGGCTGATTTTTTTTTGCTTTGATGTGCTATAATCTTGAAATGGCAATCAGTTTTCTGGCTATTCTATAAAAACACTGTTCAGAATAGTTCCAGAATATTTTACAAACTGTTATAAGTGTTTTTTTAAAAAAAAAATTATACATGTCATTGCCTATTTCATTTTCATTCTTAAAGCCAATTTCACAGCAACAGAAAGATTCAGGGACTCTTATAATCAGATGCAGTGAGATTTTTAGTCCCTGTCAACTATAGAAGTATATTGAAAGCAAAGATTCACTGCTTCCCTCCATGAAAAGCTTCTGAACTGCAACAGAAAATCACATAGAAAATGGAGAAAATGATCGAATGTTATCCCAACATTACACAGGGCAGATGTGGGTCGCAACCACGACAATGATGGCAATTAGATTAATGTTTTAGGGGCCTACTTACTTTTCTAAAATACCCAACAGCAACAAGATTTTGGACTAGATTCTCCACAACTTGTAATTGCATTGGCTGCAAGGAGACAAAATATATTTTTCATAAACTGCTAAATTATTGAGAGGAAACAAGAAACTGCCAGAGCATTATAATTCTCTTGCAACCAAGGGGGCAAATTTTTAAATTACATCTTCCATCTGAAGCAATGCATGTATGATTGATGAGAAAGTGCAAGTGTTTCATTTTGTATTTTGTAAAATTTCACATTAGGGTGCTAGAATTTCAAATTACTTTGACCATTGCCATAATTTAGATTCACCTGTGATTTTTGTATTTCTCTAAGCCAAAAGAGACCACACAGTTGCAATCTAAACCAAGTAAGTACACAAATATATCAAAAAGCAGGAATTTTAGGAAGCTTTACAGTATGAAGAAACTTCTGAAAGTGCTATTGATTTGGTATTTCTGGCCATAAAATGGGCTTGTTAAACGGCAGCTACCTATGCAATAACAGTGAAAATAAAAGGAGTTTTCTCAGACAGCTATGATAAAAGAAGGGGGAAAAAAAAATCAAATAACGAGTTGCATCTCTGTGAACCAAAGTAGCACTTCCAAAGGGGAATGTAGACAAGCATAGTAGAAACACCCTTAATAGAATTCTATCAATCATATCTAAAATTGCAAAAGTGATGCTGGATCAAGAACAAGTGTAGGGTCTTGCATCTAGGGAAGAACAACCCCAGGTACCAGTACAGGTTGGAGACTGGCCTGTTGGAGAGCAGCATAGGTGAGAGGGTCCTGGGGGACAGCAGGATGACCATGAGCCACCAATGTGCCCTTGTGGCTAAGAAGTCCAATGGCATCCTGGGGTGTATTAGAAGAGGTGTGGTTAGTAGGTCAAGAGAGGTTCTTCCCCCTCTCTACTCTGCCCTGGTGAGACAAGACCTGGAATATTGTGTCCAGTTCTGGGCCCCTCAGTTCAAGAAGGACATAGAACTCCTTGAAAGAGCCTAGCCCAGGGCCAAGATGATTAAGGGAGTGGAACACCTTCCTTATGAGGACAGGCTGAGGGACCTGGGCCTCTGTAGCTTGGAGTAGACTGAGGGGTGACCTTATAAATGTTTATAAGTACATAAAGGGCAAGAGTCAGGAGGACGGAGCCAGGCTCTTCTCTGTGATGGCCAGCGACAGGACAAAGGGCAACAAGTGCATGTGTCAATTTTTTTCAGGTAATTTTTATTGGAAGTTTTATTTTTCAGCAAAGGGTTTAAGTAAAGAGTGTTAAAATAGTAAATAAGCAATTAGGTGAGAAAACACTAATGGAATGACTATAAAGTGTCTTTTTGCCCCAGCATATTAGTCGACCAAACCATTATGTTTCCAGAAGGAAATCAAGTCTTAAAAGCTGTCTGTTATCTAACTGTCAATGGAAATATCATGGAGAATACAAGCATGAGCTGACCTATTTGAATGCGTTAGTGTCTCTCAACAGAGACAGTGTCTTCATTGTCCTTTATTTATATGACTGCTTTGAAACAAAAACATTTATTCTTTTGTGCATTTTTGGTTAAAAATGTCAACTTACTTCTTTCCTATTGAACTCCTGCTCATGCCCCCTTTTTTTACCTTGCCCAGTCAGCAAAACCTTGGTTTTAAGAGAAGCCTGGTTGTATATTTTTACTGTGGAGTATTATTAATCAACAATGACTCTTCCTGACATGTGGGCTTTGGGTAGCGCATGACAGACAATGATAAGTTACTTGTTTCTCAGGTTTTACTAGCAATTCCCTGAAGAACTACAGAAGCTGTGAGGACTGACCAGCTAATGAGTTCCTGGAACGTATCTCATCGGACTGACCTATGGACCCACACATGGGTACTCCTGACCAAACCCTCTCCTTATAGTAAGCTGTCTGGCTCTTCCCCAGAGATTCTGGTGCTTTGTAATGCTAAACAGAAATGAAATCTTCAGTGCCACCAAGAGCTCACCTACAGTTGCTGGACTTAACATACTGAGCAAGCAAGTGGGAAATGTGACGTTGGTAAGGGACGAGGGTGAATGCCCAAGAGCACATCGGTAAGAACCCACTTACAAAGCAATGTGGTGCTTCACTGAAGGAGCTAAGAAGGAAGTACCTTGTTATGAGAGTAACGTTTCATTAACAAATTACAGTGACAGGCTGGATTGAAGCCATACATCCAGATTGCATTTTATGCCTGGGATATTTCTTTGAATTATAAAGATTTCAAAAGCTATGTCTTGTCTGCAGTTAACCCAGAGGCATTCTTCAGATGGAAGAAAGTTCCCACCTGGCCTAAAGCCAACACAGGCAGTAGCAAAATGAGGGATAGTATCTACGAAGTAAGTGAAGAGTAACCACCCTGGGGATGAGTGAGAAATCCTTCTTTTATCCTTACCCAACCCTACAAACTCTAGTGTGTGCTGTCAGTTCAGTAAGCCAGTGCAGCTCTGAAGCTGGACTACTGCCCGACCACTGAAATGCAACCCAGCTCATGAAGCACCCTTTGCTTTCCCTGGACAAAGTCTCACTCAGAAAGGGGAGATTCAAACCCTTGTTCAGTGTCCTTGTTTTAAGTATTGTGGCAGAAGCAAATCCTCAATCAGAGAAAAAAAAAAAAGTTATGTGGAAGTTTAGTTCTACGTAAAGACACTGAAGCAATAAATGTAATAATCTCAAATCACGTCAGTATTCAGTACAACTGGCCTCAGTGCATAAACAAATATGCTTGAAGCTAGTATCACTAAGTTAAACAGTCATGAATAAAATATTTTTATGTAAGTGGGCAGACCAAAATATTATTTTGCAGTTGCTCTGTACTAAGCCTGATGCCTTTTACAAGAGTAGTTATAGGACAGGACTTTGAACAAATAAATTCTCACAAACACCTACCTATACCATCAATTTTCAGCACATGATCTCTGCGCCACAGATGCCAGCTTCCTAATCAGTTTTAAAAAGATTGGTACAGCATATTCTTCATATTAGACTTAGGAAGTGTTATTATTTTTTATTCGGGCACTGAAAGAGTTGTCAGGGCCTGAAACAGGCTGCCCAGGGAGGGGGCTGAGTCACCATCCCTGGATGTGTTTTAAAAAAGGGTAGATCAGGTACTTAGGGATATGGTTTAGCATAGGACAGGAACAGTTGGAATCGATGATCTTAAAGGTCTTTTCCAACCCTATAATTCTGTGATCTTAACTGTGATCACTAAGAAATACTTTAAAACATATTAAAAACATTTGAAAAATAAAGGCATGATTCATACTCTCTAACCTAGGCACCCAAACCACTGACGTCCAAGGCCGGTTTGCCATCCCAATCTTCCTGTATTACAAATGGGAATAAATGCAGAGGGCAATTAATTTCCATCAAGAGAGGTCACATGAATCACCCTACGAAGTCACTAGGTTCTTTCTAAAAGATATAAAGATTAGCTTTGAGTCACAGGTCTGATGTTAAGGTGTTAAGATGAATTCCAAGACAAGCAGTTACTGCCTGTCGAATGAGTTTTGTCACTAAGAGGCTTAAAGCAAATTAGACGACTGTTCTGTAGGCAACTTGGGTTTGGTTTTATTCACAGCCAATTCCTTCTCCAGGGTACCTGCTAGATAGTTAAGAGCACAAGGACAGTGTATGCTTTTGAAACTGGTGGTGCTGCAGGTACAAATATACTACAGAACACATCAAATTTGAAAAAACAAACTCACCATGCCAGCAGAAACAAGTTCCAGAGACTGACTGCAGCTCTAATCGCTTTAAGTGATTACCACCAAAAAATGAAAGGCAAACATCCCTCCCAATCTAAAACAAGATGTTGTCAGTATAAGCAAAACACAAATGGGATATTTTAGTTGTTTTCCAGTAGAAGACAGGCAGGATGTATGTAGCAGTCAGGGCTGAAACGTAGCAGAAGGATTTATTTTGAAGTGTTTTGATAATAAGGAAAATTTCCACATGAGCAGATATTAAAACAACTATGTCATCACTAGAAGATAATTTCTGTTGTAATTATGTATTCAGTAGACTAAGGTATGTGGTGGAGATGGCAATGTTGAGAGTATTTGAAGTGAATCTGTGCTTGCTTCCCCTTGCTCCACAGATGCAGCATGTTCTCTCCGGAAGGGAGACATCTTGCACTCACAGTAGGCGAGATGTGAGCGCCCAGCACTGCGTGTTCTTTAACAGGGGTCTGGGTGACACTCCTGTTTCCCTTGGCATAGCTACATGCTGTATTTCACTTACCCAATTCAACCAGAAACTCTTTTAAAAAATCTCAGAACGGACAACATGGTATTTGAATGATGTTGTGGTCATCTAGTTATGGTACAATGTCTGCATCTGGATTGTGGAGGTCAGTAGGACCTTGAGATACCTTGGAAGAAAACATGTCTAATTCCTGTCCCATCTGAGTGTGTTATTTTTATTTTTTTGATACTGCTAGGGTGAGATTCATCTTGCTTTATTTGGCTGTGCGAAATCCAACGACAATCAGCAACAATAAATACCCGAGTCCTCCCACTCGAGGTCAGGTGTATGAGTTAGATGGATTTGTTCACTCACTGCAGGTTTCTGTCTGTCTCCAGTGACTATACAAGGCACATAGATGGTTGGTTTACAAGTGGAGATCACATTTGTGGTGGCTAGGTGAACCATACCTGACCTTTGGAGCAAAAATCCCCTTTTAGATCTCTTCAAGAGATTTAGATCTCTTCAAGCAAAAATGGTTTTGACATAAATTACTATATACAAACGTACTGGTGGTAATCTTAAACCAGTCACAATATGAGCCAGTATCTTCAGCTACAATCCTATTGTTCAATCCTCCACTTGAAAAGTCAATTGGCCTGCTATGCTTTTAATAAAGGAAATGATAGTAGCAAATCAATGCAGGAAACAAAATATTTACTGGCAAATACCAAGTAACTTTAAAATACATAAATTTTTAGAATTAAAAAAAAATGTAAATACAGAAGACGATGGAATTTTCATTGGTGTAAATTTGATGCTCTCTCTTCTTAGTCCTGTACTCTCAGGTTTAACAAACTGCCAGTCTCCTGAAGACAACTGTATGCTAGGGAATACTGCAGTTTTCACTGCAAAAGCACATCATTAATCTAATGATCACAGGATGGCATTGATTTTCCTAGGATTGCTAACTTCCTGCGATGTGAGTGGGTTCTTTGATTATATGATGGTTAAAGTGAGAAATTTCAATTCTCCCCTGATCCATCACAGAGTCTATTGCAGGAAGGTCCTTACTGGCTGAATGCCCACATCTCATAAGGAGCAGCAAAGCTCTCAGGCCAGGCCAACTTCCCACCATGCACTCTGGGACAGATACAGAGTTCTATTAACGCTCCTCTAATGCTTTATGCCCCGGGTTAATAATCATCCCCATTACCTGGCCTTCACTGAGGAAATTGTTGGCTCTTTGGCAGCTGCTGCCTCTCTCTGACAGCCATGAGAAGCAGTCACCTGAGCTGAGAAGCGACAAATGTTTTAGATAGTTATTGGCAGTTTGGGTAAGACGGTATGTTTTGCAGAATCCTGTGTAAGGGAACTGGATCGCAGAGGCGGTGTCTGGCAAACTCCCAGAAGAGTACAGCCAAGCAGTTTTAAGTTCACATTATTTACAGATTGTTTCAAAGTTAACACAACAACTTGGTGCATATTCATGTGTATGCATGGCTTTTCTTTAAAAAAACCCATACATTTTAGCCTTATTATAGCAACCCTTTGTCTCACTGCTGACCCCTGTGCTTCTTTAACCTTTATACTGTGCTACCACAGCTGGCTCTGCACAGCTGGAATTCAGTTAACCTAGCTTAAGAAGGCAGGTTTCTTGCCTTGAGTCTTGCTGCACAGTTACCAAACAGAGATAAGCACCTCTGGAGAACACTTGTTCTGCCACAAAGGAGATGACAAAACACAGGGGATGGCTCACTCTCTGCTTCTGCCTTTCTCTTTCTGGGAAAGTTGCAGACACACTACAGGTTCACTTCAATAGCTGACAAGTAGGTATTTCATGTCAGTTCAATATATCAGACATAGCCACAAAAGACTAGAGTGTGTGCTACAAGACCTATAGGAAACAGGTGTCCTTCTAGAGTGGCATTTGGAAGTCAGAAAAAATACCTCAATACAGTTGAACTACACCTTGCACGACTAACTGGCATGAGGACGTGAGGACTCTTGTATCTGTTTTTACAATCTGGTCTTAGGTGTGAATGAAAGCATGAGGTTTATAATTCTGAGACAAGGAAGGATTTTTTTTTGGTCCTTAAAAAGAGTATCATAAGGAATAACTTAAAAATAAAAACCAAAAAACCCACCAAAAACACCCAACCCAGCCGAACCAACCCAACCCAACCAAACCAAACATGTGTCAGGCAAATGCTAATGGAAAACCAACACATGCTCAGCAAGGACTGGAAGAGCTTAAGGGCATCACCACAGGGCTCAGCTGCTCAATGACTGCCCACACCACCAGTGGGATGGAGGCTGAGGCTTCTGGGGAAAGGCTGCTTGGTCCTTAGACACTTCCAATGATACATGGAAAGTATCTTCAAAAATAACCCTATAATCTCTGTCTCAGGAAAGCAGAGTGAAAAAATCTTTCTCCATCTGCTGTTTCCCTCTCTACCCGCTGCTTATATACCAGATAATATTATTATCATAACATTCAAAAGGTTCAGTGTGAGGAGCTTTTCAGACGAGTGTGTTGAGTACAAGCTCAGTGACCAGGCAATTGCAGAAGCTGTCATAGACTTGAGAGGTTAGGTTTGACTGGTTTGTACTCTTAGACATATCTAAAATTCACTCATCTTTTTCAGTTTCCCTATCCCCCCTCAGCCCACATTCACTGAAAAATAGCTTAGCTGTAAAAAAAAAGGTAATTTTTATCCAAAGTTCTTTTCTGATCTTGTCTCACACCAGTCACTATCTAAATTAGAAATAAGTAATAAAATGGAAGTTCTTTGAGAATTCAAACCAAAACCAAAGTTTGAAGGAAGAAAAAAACAACCCATAACTCCAAGAAAAAACTGATATAGTATCTAATTTTATATTATTTGTTACTTTTGTCTGTGGCACACAAAACCCTGCTATTTTCTTTGAAAATGTTCTAGGCAAAACAATTACATTATATTTCCATGTGTTCCTCTTCTAACAATTTTAAATTTCAAGTTTGACTGAAAGATAATGTGCCTATGAAGGACTTTGTGCATGGACATTTGCTACCAAAAAAAGAACACTCTATTTGCTCATCCTTTCTCTGTGTTCATTATATAAAGCTATAATAATCAGTATGTATTTAGTCATGTGACTTTTTCTTTCCAGATACAAATCACAGCAAACACTAGGATCCTGGCACTGTTGTTGCTGTCTTATCTTCCTCAGTGGATTCAGGGCTTCTAAAACGGATGGTTTTGGGAATTCTTTTTTTTTTTGGTGTCACAAAACATGGTGATGGAAGACTGATTTATACACAAAGCTTTATCTTCAACCTGCTTTCAGTAATTTGAAATATTATATTTGATAAAGTAACCAGAACACAACGCAACACAACCTAAATCAGAACAGAAAAGGTAATGGCAAATCTGACACTCATAAAGCCATTAAGTGTCTGAATAGAGCAAGGCTTCCTCTATTCTTCTCTGCTTTTTCTTGAAACGGGTTCTAACGGCCTTTTCTTCCCACTTCCATGCTGCCTTTCCGAAAGACAAGTCATGGTGACTTAGTCATAATTTTCAAAAGGAATTCAGTCCCCTGTAGCAGTGATTACCAGAATCACCAGAGGCAGGCAGAGATGCTACACGGGATTTTCCCCGTTGATTTTGCCACCTCACTCCAGTGAATCACGTCCTAGAAAAAGCTGGCAGATTAAACAGTGTACTGGCATGGAGACAGGTCTCAGGTGTTGGGAGGTGCAGTCATGCTCATTTTTACTTGTCATCAAACTGAGGCAACACACACACACACACACAAAAGTGAAAGCTAAACCCTTAATAGTTTTTGCTACATGTGCCCTCTGATATATACCGGATGGGCTCTCCACTCCAGAGTAATGCTAATCCACTTTCACAGAGAGTGGAGCCACACTGCTCAGAGCCAGTATTTTCAGCAGGCATACTCAAAAAGATAAGCAAAATCATACTAGATCTGCAGTGACCTCAATTGACTTAAATTTCGGCTAGCAGTATTTGGCTTTAAATAAGATAAGAAGAAATGGAATTTCTTTCTGGTGCTATTTTAAGGGCAATGAGTACTATATATAGAGTCAGAATAAGTGGCTGATGTTGAATTTAAAAGACAGACATATTTTTGTTTTGCTGTTTCCAAATAGTCTCATCTGAAGTCTGAACAACAGAGAAAGGGAAGAAAAATTATAATAAAGAACCCCATCCTTCAAGAAAAAACAAGGAATTTTTTTTTTTATAGAAGGCAGCACCAAAGGAAACCCAAACTGTATCATGATAATTTCAGCTTGGTTTGAGATCAAAGGAAAAACCCTGCTTCTGAGTCTTGCCTGAAAAATGGGTGTAAACTCAGGTCTTCTGTAAATCCAGGATTTCTGCCCTTCTCAGACAGTTCTGAAGCAAAGTCATCTCACTCCAGTGCTTGGCTACCCTGACGGTACATAAAACTCTTGTTTATGTGAATGAGGTTAAATTATGGGGAAAATATGTATGCTTGCTTAGATATCCTTGCTAAGTGATCCAGGTCTGAGCTTCAGAGAAAGTAATATAAACACTGAAGCGTGCTATGTCACTGCTGTACAATTAAATTTGAAATTTCAAGAAGGTTGGGATTTAAAGGTGCTGTAATGTCAGCGTTTAGTTCAGCATGTTGGACTTGGAATAAACTATTTCCCATTCTGCCTATACTGTATGCTGTGGGAAATCTAGATGTGCGCTGGTTCTTATAAAAACAAGTATGTGTTCCTCAGACGAAACAAAGATAACAATCTCTGTGTTCATCATTTTTTTCATTCATTTTTTTGAGGAGTACTCATTCTCTGTGAGAAGAACACGGTATTTTTATTTAATTCCACCTAAAAGGTGTTTAAACATTGGAAGAGCCGTCTCATGAGACACCCTTAGAGAAATAAAAATTTCGGTTGCCATGCTAACAGGAAATCACTCCAGTCCAGTAAAACAAAAGTGCATATAAACGACATTTTCTTGTAAAAACAGGGAAATATTAGATTAACAAGGCCATGGGTTTTGCCAATTGCAGACAATTTCGCAGCTCTGCCCCTCGGTAAAATGTTGCTTCTGGCAGTGTTTAAGCCTCAGGAGCATGAGCTGCTTCGTCCCACCGGGACTACGGATTCTGTCAGATCGCCACAACAGCCGGGACCTTGCAGGTGTAAACCCGACGCAGGGATGAATCCCACCACCCCTTTATTTATCTGTGACCCGTTTCACCGTGCCTTCCTCCTATCTACCCGCGCTTCGCCGTCCTCCAGGTCCCATCCCCATACCCTCCCCTGCCCCCCCGGAGGCTTCCTGACCCTTCCCTGGAGAGTCCCCGCGGCAGCGCGGAGGTCGGTCCCCTCGGGTGGACAGCGGGGACACCCCCGCTGAGGCCGCCGGTATAGGGGCGGCGGCAGCCCGTGGTGTGACCCGTCCCGTTGCGCCCCGGCTCCCCGCCAGCACCCCGCGCCGGGGCGGGGGGCACGGCGGCTGGCTCTCTGCCCCCTCCCGTGTGCGCGGAGCCGAAAGCAGGCAGCCCCCGTGCGAGATGCGTGAAGTCCCGCTGTTGTTGCGCGGCTGCGGTGCCCTCGCCTCAGCCCGGAGAGGCTCCCACCCGCGGTCGCCCTCGCTTCTTCCCGGAGGGGATGGCGGATGCGGAGCTGCCTCCCCCGCCGTGCCGCCGGGGAGCGGTCCCCTGCCCGCTCCCTCCCCCGGCCCCCCGGGCGCTCTGCAGTTCCTGCAGGTGTCACACTTCACCCAGCCACCGAGCGATGCCCCTTCCACGGCAGTGGCTCCCGGGGAGCGGTGGGGGAGCAAAACCAAACAACCCACTTGTATTTCGTGCAAGAGAAAGGAAGGGATCCTAACGCTCCTCCGGGCTGTGACCAAGACGGTGCACAGTGTCGCTTTATGCTTGTGTTGGCGCAAAAGTTACCTCAGACCGTCTTACGTACTCTTTTGTTTGTTTGTTTGTTTGTAGAAGGACAAGAAGATAATGAAAGATTCAGAAAGAGAATATATCAAAGTTGGCGAGAACTTACTTGGTTTAGGTGCACGCGTTGACAGCCGGCATCTTCCTTCAACAGTTTTAACAGGTCACATTTTCCCTCGGAAGTAGTACCCTTTTCAAATCCCTTTTGTAAATTAAATCCCTTTAAAAAGGTGTTTGGTTTATTTCTCTGGCTCTCGTCCGTCTCAGACACTTTTCCCCATATTTTTACTTTATTTTCTTCATGTTTGCCACACGTGCAGACTCTCGGATACACGCCCACGAGTTAGCGGGTGTCCATCACCTCCAGGCAGGGGGACCGCGCCTGCCGCCCAGCTCCGGAGCAACAGATGACAGACGGACTCTTCCTCGGCTGTTTAGTGCGGCATCTCCTGATTCCCTCGGGAAGCCTCATGCTGGCTGTAAAAAGTAACAGCTCCTTCCGATGCGACGGTTCCCTCCGGAGCTCAGGCTTCGCGGCATAGGGAAGGAGGAAAGGCAGGAATAGAGGCAAAAAGAGCGCAGAGGGGCAAACACCGGGGGTTTCCGTCCTCGCCGATGCGCTCTCTCCTCGGCCAGCGGCACGGTTTGCTTCAGCGGGCCCCCTCCCG
>VZTU01023002.1:198570-218396 GCA_013400835.1 Zapornia atra
GGACCCGTCGTGCTGAGCTTCACCCGTGTCTCTGGAAGAGACTTCAAGCGCACTGAGCCGTGAAGCGCTTGACGAAGCAGACGAGCCTTGAAATGCCACTACAGCTAACGTTAGGGACCTGCCAGCCACACGCTGTCGGTGGCAGCTCTCTGAGCAGGCAGCAGACCTCCACGGGCAGCAAGGGAAAAGGAAGCGGTGATGCAGCTACTCTGCATCAAGTGCGGCAGGAGCTGAGAGGTGAACATGCCAGATTGATTCCGCTCTGGGACTCCACGGTTGCGGCACCGAGCCTCTGCATCAGACCAGCGTGCCAGCCACGGGGATACATATTTTAGACGCGCCCCACATTAGTTGCTGTTAAAATTTCGGCAGAAACCTTTGGGGAGCTGCTCAGAACGCAGCGCAGTGCCCCTGAGCAGTGTGCAGTAGTGGCACGCTGTAACAGGTCTCTGTGTGGCTCTTCCTAAGAGATGTCAGTTGAACTCAGGAGATCAACTCGTGTTGATTCAAATACCGATCAAATGCCAAAAGCAGCTGTTTTTCAAAGCTGAGCCACCTGTTTCAGTACACACAGGTGTGTGTGTGCATGTGTAGGTCTATACACACAAAGATCCCTAGGTGCACATCCATGCAAAGGCAAGGAGAATTGGGAAAGTATAGGCGTCCTAGTGCAAATATAGCCTCAAAGCTTGCAATGAAGTATGGAAAAGGCTACACTGCTAAACTGCCTTAGAATGTTAGTGTGAGCTGATCTACCTGTTATTGGAGTGTTTGTACCCCTTGAACATGGTATCAGTGCTACCGATACTCTGTGTTACTGAAGCTTGGAAGTGTGGATGTGACACAGTTTCAGAGGTGTTTGATGTTCACTTCCCGGAGCAGAGAGTGTTTTCCTTGGTAGCTCTTTAGAAGCCAAGTTCTGAGTGCAGTGTTTAATTTATCACAAGAAAATACCTCTATAATTAACAGTATTTCCTTTGTCTTTATATGGTATCACTGCAAGATTTCTTCTTTTCAAGGGTGAGTGCAACATGGTGCTATCAATGTGCTTTACACTTTCTGGCATTTTACATATGATAACCCATTAGCAGTCTCCTGTGGGTCTTGCCAATGCTTATAATTCCCAATTAAACTAATGTTCAGATAAAATCTCTGTGGTATTACTCAGATGAAAATGAGGCAAATAGAATTTTATCTCTGATTCAGGACAGTGGGGTCTGGATCTTTGCAATGTTCTCAGTGTATGCTAGTGTATTTCATTCCCAGCACGTAGCTAGATGCCAAATGTTTCTCAGCAGTAAGTGCTGAGGCAGGGAGGGAGAGAGGTATAGGGGGAAAATTAAGCATTCTGTGACACTTGTATCACATATTAAGGTTTTAGAGGTTATATGGTAACAGCATGATGGGTCTTTTCTTCAATCTGTTCACAATGCCACACCAAATTCGGTTCCCCTTGGGATCTCTCCATTTCTACCCCGATGTTACACCATTCTCCTCAGAACGCCTACTGATGCACACCCAGCAGCTGACCATTTGCAGTTCAGCTAAATCTTGCATACCAAAAATACCGAGCAGGCTGGGGTTTTCCCCCTCTCTCTGCAGCCTGTGCAAATATCACTAGGGTGTATTTCTTGTTTTATTTCAATGAACCACTACAAATAGAAAAACAACAACTAAAAGCGTTCTGAAGAGTAAGAGAAAGTTGGGGCATTCAGAAAACACTAATTGTTTTACCATTCTAGTATCAGTGGGTACAGGTACGAACCTCTGCAGCAGGTGTGAATCAGTCTGACTTTACCAAAATCGGTGAAGCTGAATCAGTTTACATGGAGAGATGGCTCCTTATCTTTCAAGAGGAAGGAAAAAGCAATGCAGATTTACTCAGCCAGTAACACATAAGAGGTGCCATAATGTTCCTGTGTCTCAGCATCTTTTCTTTTTGTATTGATGACAGATTTTCTTGCTAGCAGCATGAAAGTTTAAAGGATTATGAAATTTTCACTACAGTTCAGATTTGCGTACAGTAGAAGGGAATTTAGGGCAAATATTAAAATAATCTATTTAGTAAATTAATTAAAACATTAATTTTACTAATTTTACCAATTTTAACTTAGGATAATAAGGAAGACTTCCTGAGGTTTCTATTATTTTCATGTAATTTAAACTATGCTTCTACTGATCTACTTCTCATTAGCAATGATGCAAAATGTGAAATCGCACAGTACAACAGTATCTCTTGTTGCAGTTTAGAATGTGTCTATGTTTGTTTTGGAGACTGCATTGTTACAAAGAATAAGGATTCTCATTATTTTCTCCGTATTAATCTAATTTATGAAATCTGTAACAAGTTAATTCCATTAGTTCTATTGTTACAGGCCATGCACTTCTCCCAGCCAGAACTTTTTGCAAGCAGTAAATTGTTCTTGCCAGTCCACACCAGGCATTCCATACTATTAAGTGTCTCCTCCCACATAATTCAGTGTATTGCCATTTATGTACTTAAGTACTGTTAGTCAAAACTAAGACTTGAGGAAAAAAAACCCCCCAAAACGTGATTCCTCTTGAAGAACATGAGGAATTTGTGAAAAAAAGGGGTGGGGGGGAAACAGCAGAAATGTTTCATTTTTAATGAAAGCTTTATTGATGGAGAAATCGTTCTTGTGAAGGCTTCGTAGAGTAAAAGGGTCCTTAGTGAAGAGAGAGACAGCAACATGGAAGGAGAAGTAGAGGGAGAGGCATTGATCCAGCGTAACTGAATAAACTGTTGCACTTTCCTTAAAGAAGGCAAGTGTTGACCTCAGCTGTGGGACCCTTACACTCAGGATCTTTTTCTATGTCAGGTCAACTGGAATCTTGAACTATGTTTTGTTCTGGTTTGGGTTTTTTTTTTTTTTTTAGTTTGTTTTCATTGAAAGGAAAATGAAAATACACAGGGCCAAACGCAAGTGAACTACTGGAAAAAGTTTCCAATACCAAATTTCAGTATTTGCTCAACCTCAATTTCAGGTCATCACAAGCAGGTCCTTGTCTGACTTTCTCAAGGCTTCCAAGTCATACAGGTGAGGAGATATTCGGCAGTTGTATTTTAATAGAAGGAAGCAGGTCCCTTAGCTTTATTGGCAGTTAAATTGCCTTTTTTTTTTTTCCAGCTTATGTTAGAAGTATGCAGAATTCTAGGTAGACTTCCCATTGTATTACTATTTAAATCCCAACAATTCATATTTTTAGCGGACAGCAAGCAATTGAACTCCTTTTGCCTACTTATATTTGTCAGTTCTCCAGAATTCACATCTGTTATTTTTACTGACATGCTACAAACTCTTTCTCCTTTCTTCACCTACCCAGAGTTTTTGAACGATTTAAGCTTATTTTTTCTGACATCAGAGGGTAGAAATTGGTGCATTAAGGTTCACTGCTTTCTTTTGCAATTTTCTTAACAAATAGTAGAATGACGTCCTTTAAATTTCTGGTGTTTTTCAAAGCCATTCAGGTTTTGCCCTCCATGATTGTTTGCAAATGTCTGTGTTTACCAGAATTTTAGAATAGCCAGATGTCACATTTTTGTGATTTTTCTGGCACAACCTTTTAGTGTAGGGGCGTTAGGAAAGCACAGGTCTAACATTGCACACAGGGCTGGTGGGATTCAGCTCCAGACTAGAGACTTGTAAATTTAGATGTAAGTTGACCTGCTGAGTGTCTGTCTTAAGGTACCTGCATAGTCAATGGAAATCTGTTTGCTACAGTCATGGGAGCTTAGGAAAGAGTTCAGCTTTTGATCTCAGGATGAGTTAAACAGTCTCTAAACAGTCTAGTGAAGGAAGTGAACACCAAAGAAGAGATGCCTCACACTTTGAAGTTCAGAAGTCTTTCTGTGATACCTGCAGAAGGTGACCAGAGAGTTTTTGTCTTGTTTTGCCAAGGAACCTGCCTTACAGGCAACCTGTATGTTTCACAGATACTCTGTGACATCTGGCAAGGCACTGGATACCTACTCACAGGCACCTGAATCCACACGAGATCCTTTTTTGCTCTAATAAAAGATCAGACTCCTATCTCACATGTAAGCACAAGTGTTACAGACATGCAGAGTCAGAGGTTTGAATCACAGTCCTGAATGGCAAAAGCATTAGGACAGTAATGCCAAAGCAAAGTTTGTTGATGAAGATTAGAACATAAACCTGAGGAGTCATCCCTTTGTCATTTTCTGAAAGAGCCAAAGCCTTTACCTGTGTTTATAGGGAAGGAACCTGGTAGAAGATCTGAAATCTTGGAAACAAATGGGATATTTCAGTCGAGAGATAAAGGGAAAGAAGAGGCAGGATTCCAGGGCAACTAGCCAGACATTTTAGGTATCTCTAAGACTATGTGGAATAAACAGCGAGAACGAGATGTCTTGCTACACAAACAAAGCTATAATTTAATTGGCAAGACAGAGACTTCATAGGATAAATCAAAGTACCGGAGTGTTGATATAGAAGGGTACAGGCTGTTCAGGAAAGAAAGGCTGGGAAAAGGAGAAGGCAGCATTACATTACCAAGAATGTGCTTATGATCTTCTGGAAGAGAAGGACGATACATCAAAAGTATCTAGGGGAAGAAAAAACAGGGTTTCAAAAGAGACATCTATCTCAAATCGATTTGGGAGAAGAGGTGGTTGAACATCTTGAACATGTACTAAAGCATTAAAAAAACCCCAACAAAACAACCAAAATAAAGTTTTCTTGGAATTGTCAAGATGTGTTTTTACACCTTCAACACGTGGAGTGCAGCACTAGATTTTATTCTTTCTTAATGAGGAGAAACAGCTGAAAATGTAAAGGTAGGGGGCCTCTCAGATCTGATAAAAGTGTGTTTGTAATAATAGGAATGAGAACAGCAGAGAATAGCACTTCAAAAAAAAGAAGGTGGCAACATGCTTAGGCATCTGGTAGGAAAAATTTGGAGGTTTTAATGGAACATACGCTCAGCGAGAGTCAGCCATGTGAAGCTGTTGCAAAAAACCCAGTGTCAATAAAGCAGCAGCCATTCAGAATGCACTAGCAGGAGAGAAACATTAGAAATCATTGTTTTGCTCTCACTAAGCAGCACTTTACATCACCCTGGACCTC
The DNA here is from genome assembly GCA_013400835.1 of Zapornia atra. Classification (NCBI taxonomy): domain Eukaryota; kingdom Metazoa; phylum Chordata; class Aves; order Gruiformes; family Rallidae; genus Zapornia; species Zapornia atra. The sequence goes on from VZTU01023002.1 coordinate 203,679, forward strand.
ATGTTTGACAAGGGTGTAAAAAAACCCCCAGGGAGGACTGAGGTCAGCATCACGGATAACAAGGTAATGTGATCTTTCAGAAATACTGCAACATGCTTGAGAGGCCAGGCCTGTAAGCTGTAGTTATGTAGTTGTGTAAAACAGAGTTGTAAAGAGGCAGATAACAACATATTGACCAAAAGTAGAAGTAATCAATTTTTTGTCTTAGCAAGGAAAACCTAAACTATACATAAGTAGGGTGTTTCTAACTATAGAAAGAGCTAAATACTGGAAGATTTCACATGAGAAAGTCTGTATCTTTGAAACATATGAAACTTTTTCTACGAGTAGCTTTTTTCCTATTTTAGGATTCTCTAAGTGGCTGTAATGAGGCCTTTTTTCTCCAAAACTTAGTGAACCCCTTTTTATAGATGATATTTTGGGAAACTGAGTTTTCATGCTTTTAAGAAAGACATGCAGCCAATCTGTTTGCACTCTCAGATGCCATTTGAACAGTGTGATTCAACTTTGGAAGCATATGTAGCTGAAGAGAGCAAATATAGTTTCTGTGCTGGCCTTTACATCTGAAAATGGGGAATTCTTCCCTTTGGACAGAGTCCATAAAAGCCAGCAGGGAATTTGGTTTACATTCATTGCTGTTTAAGACAATAGGGCTTTAAATGAGGAATTCAATGGCCCAGCCATAGGCACTATTTTAGATTCCTTAGGGTATCCTGAAGGTCCATGGAGGGGTGACAGGTGTAACCCCAGCCTGAGGGCAGATCCACACTCCCTCAAAGGAGCAGATGGGATATCCCACTGGCCACATGCCACAGAGTGCCTCAAATGACATCAGGCGACCGGATCCTGTCCTAAAGGTGCTTTTTGGCAGTATAATTATGGCCATGGCTTTTTTTTAACTAACATTTTGATAAATCATATGTGGTGTTTTTCCCCTTGACCCCTGTTTGGAACTCTGTTTTAAATGCAAATCACAGACTAATTACCCAACCCTTTAAATGATCCATAATTACTCTTCTTTCTCTACTAGACCAATACATCAGGATGCTTTTAATGTATGAGAAAGAGAGTTGGGGGATTTTTAAAAATTTTTTTAGTGTATGGCTTCTGGAGTATATTAACAATCTCTTTCATACAGCCTGCAGAATAACAACATTTCAGCTCGTCGGTGAGTTGTGTTGAAAGTGTGCAGGCAGTGGATGAAATTCACTCATTTTGCAGACAATGAGTAGGGAATGGAAGATAAGCCTGCTTGAGACATCAGTTACCTTCCTACCTTGTAAATACCTCTTTTGTGCTCTTTCTGAGGCTCATTTTTCTTCCTTATGATGTGGCAATCACCTTTCTTTATCACACCATTATGCATCTCAGTATCTCGGAGGAAATCATAAATACCTGTAAGACCATTAAACACTCTGTAAGTAGTAACAACAGTAAAAACAAGATTTGCCTAGAATGGATGCTGCACTGATCCTGCATTTTAAGCAAAAATAGTTAATCTTTTTCTAGATGTTTTCGTATATTTACAGTGCTGGAAGAGGATTATTTCTGTGTATAAAGGATTGCTTATAACCAGGCTTGCTATGCTACGACTCACTAATAGTTAAGCATAACAGTATATTTTTTTAATGGCAGGTCATATTGATGGCATTGAGAGGCAGAGGGTATCAAAAATATATCAAAGGATGTTCAAAGATTGAAGTTGCTTTCCTTTAACAGCTAGAAACAATTTCTGTTTTCCACATCTTTTATGCTTTTATATATATAGGCAGAAATAAACTAAAAGAGAATTGACTCATGTTTTTATGATTATCCTTTCAGGGCACTTTCATAGCTTTTGGATTCTTTAAAATTTGTTTTGTGTGTGTCTGTGACAGAACAATATAAAATTTGCCTCCTGGACTTCAGATTGCTTAATGCAGTCTAGCTATGCTTTTTGGTGTTATATTTTCCAAGTGATGTTGAACTCAGAAGGAAATTTAATTCGCATTTGATTATGTCTAACAGAAAAGCAGGATAATTTGTGGCATAGATTTTTGGAGCATTGCTTAATGAGTAATTTAGAGAGAGAAAACTTCTATTTATCAAAAAAAAAGGATATATCATATATCATATATATATTATATTTCTTAGTTTCTCCAGTGTGTTGTGCCCATAATTATTATCTGAAGAGAAGTGACAGGAGCTGGGCAGGGCAGAGGGAAGAACAAGCGTAAGAGAAGGTTACTGTATTGTCTCAGCCCTGAGGTGTATAGCTTCTAGCTATGCATTTTCTATAGCATGATTTACAGCGAAGGAAAGACCGATAGATGGTGCTGTGGAGACAATTTGCAGTCGTGGCACAGATGTGTTAAGGTGCACATCATTTTACACATCCACATCTGCTTGAGGCACGAAATAGGCTCACGAGAATAATTAATTTTACTCTTTTCTGTCACATTTTGCAGAGTTTCATGCTTAATTCTGTGTCAAAGAGCAAAAATCACCTATGATCTTGCATGTGCATCACATATGTAGGTATTTTTTATTACAGGAGAGAAGCTGGTCAGTGTTTTATTTCAGTTCAGTATCTTTTCTGGCACTGTACTCACCATAAAATAGTTACACAGCTGTTAGTCTGATTTGTCTGATGAAAGTCTGTAGTACAGGATATCGTTTCTCTGGGTACTCGTAGTGCACAGAGCTTTAGCCTTTTGTCACTTGATGGCTGACTGCATGGGAGCAAGGGCAAAGAGTTTTGCTGTGTCTGTTCCCTGCCTCTGGTCACTGCTGCTCTTGCTGTGACAAGTCTGCTTGATTTACACAAGAAAAGTTCCTTTTCCATCAATGCTATGGTGGGATCACTACTGGTGATCAAGAAAGTAGTCTACCACAGTCAAACTGTCTCCTCAAGACCCTGATGCCTCTAAATCTCAGGATAGCTCAGCCCTAGGCTTCTATGGGTGCCTAGTTCCTATGAAGATCCTAAGACATCTAGTGAGATCAACCTCACCAGATATTAAAAGGCTACTGTACAGATGTCTGTATGAGACAATTTCTTGCCTATGAGCTGCACTTCAATCAGTCTAGACAAAATGCTTAGACAATATATTTTTATAGATGAGATGCATCTTGCCATAGGAATGACTTTTTCTCCTCAACGATAGAAAGGCAGAACAAGCCTCTTAGTCTTCATATAAATATTTGCAATGAACCTCATTCTTTTAGCCTGCAGAGGCACAACTATTATGGCCTGCTGGAAAAGGAAATGTAAGCAATATTGCAACTCGGAAGGAGGAATTTACAAAGATAGTGTCCATAAGTGTATGGAGTAAGTTGCATCCTTTAGGTCAAGATCCTTTTTGCTTGATAAGCTATAAGTCCTTTTGGTTTTTTTAGGCATCACATAGTTTACAGAGTATGTGTGGGATTGTTCCCTTCTGCAACACCCACAAAACTGTGCCAAAACTGGAAGTGGGGATTTCTGTGGATTCGGGCAGGAAGCTGCCATTTGTGCTTCCTTGGCCCATAGCTTAAATGTGGTTTGGTGATGAAGGGGTACCACATCTTCCAGTGAGAAAATTTTCACCTGTCCGACCTTGAGATGGGATAAGCAATTGAAAGAGATACAATAAGGGAGTAAGTGAATTTCGTGGCACCATTTTTCAACTGAATATTTCTATGAGGCAACAGAATATGATGGGAATATAATTTGGACCTGTACGGTCTTATTCTACACACCCTCTATGAGGTCTAGTAGAGTTAACAGGATTGCCTTTCTCAAGGTCTGGAAATACTCTGCAGTCACTATCACTCAGTGTAACCCCGAGATAGAACTGAGAAAAATATTGAAATAACTATTTAATCTCTTTGAAATTAATTCTTTGCTCAAAATCAGTTCCTTAATATTTCTCTACAATAACTCCAGTTCAGTCCAGTGTCTAGATTTTGTAAATACTCTCTTGCATTCTCTTATATTCACACAAAGAGTGAAGATGAAGTTAATGTAAATACATTTTTAATATCAGAATGAGAGATAATGAGGGTATGTTTCTAATAGTCATCCAAATTTATTCATCATGCTTCTCTAGGGGAGAGAAGTATTTGAAGCAGCTGTTCAGATAATTTGAAATAGACCATAAAGACTGTTCAGAATGCTACTTAGGTTATACATGTTGTTGCTGTAAAAGATGGTATTAAATATGTGTACTCACTAAACAAGGGATATTTCATGTAATGGAATAGTCTGTGTTTGTGTAAACGAGCACACATTGCTGATAATAATGACACATAAAAGCTAACCCTGATTTAGACCAGTAGGACTCCATGGAAAAAGGACCTGAAGACATGGCAAAAAAGACCTGAATATGGAAACCCAAGAGCTTTATCAATACCTGCATTTTGGATCTTGGTTGACATCATATCCATTACCAAATATAATGAAATGCTGGCATTTTCACTGACATGATACACATTTCACCACTGTTACCCAAAGACTTTACCTAAATACATAAAATAGTATTTAATGACTTGCTAGAAATCTTTTTTTTTTTCCGTTTTCTTTTTTTCCCATCTTAGATAATTTTGTGGGTGGAAAAGCTTCTCTGTGTAATTGTATAATTTGTGAAAGTGACTGTCAAAATTTTCAAGAATTTTTAGGTTTATTATGCATATTAAAATTTCTGAATAGTTTTCCAAAACTAAAGAGATTGCCTTAACTACAGAAAAATCATTTTTTCTAATCACTGAGTTCCTATAAATGTTAGATCATTTTCTTTCTTTGTAGTGACTTCTGTAACAATTTTATGTCTATAGAGACCTTTCCCTTTGCTAGAATATTTGTTTTGATGTTAAATCACTTGATAATGTAAGAACAGTTTCATCATCCTAGAGAAGAATTCCTATGCACTAGTTGCTTTCATAACTCACACATGAATAAAGAACATTTTTCATGCTTTGTCTCCTAAACAACCGTTTCCAAAACAGTCAATATCTACCATCTAAAATGCTAGATTCGAAAGTGATTTCAAAAAAATAATAATGACACTTTAACATCTTGTTTCTGTTTGGGAAAACTGAGTACTGATGTCTCACGAAATTCATATATTTAATATAGAGGCAATAAATCTTTTAAAAGTAACCATCCGCGTGATTAGTCTTAATAGGTTACTGAAATGTCCCATGTAAAGTAAAAAAGGATGGTGTTAACACCATTTTCATTCAACAAACAAAAAGGTGTTGCAAAGAATGTATGGTTACATTATTCCTGGCATCCAGAGAAATCCTTCAGGAGGGGAGCGAGGTAGAAGTCCTCTTCAGGGAGCACAGCCTTACATTTCCCAGTTCATTGTTCTGCCACTGTCTCTGGCCCATGAGAAGATAGGACTGGCGCCAGAAGGCCCTGGTTTGGATTTGTGCTGCTAGACAGGAAACAGATCTCCATTCATGGGGAAAAAGTGTCCTTAATTTTTTCCTGACATGGGAGACCACTCACTTTGTCACTGTGTTTCAGCCACAGGCGAGGACTACTGGAGCCAGGAGGAGTAGGAGCCCTGAGAGGCACAGCGATGCTGGAGGAGCTGAGACATGCACTCAGATCTGTTTTCAACTTCATCAGGCAGGGTCTTCAAAAGAAAGTGCAGATACTGGGCAATTATGTTGATAAAAGAAAAGACCATAAAAATGACAGGCTACTCAGTCTCTGACTGCATTAGGACCACTGTAAATCCTGCAGCATGTCAGGGTCTCACTGGAAAAGAGCTTTCTAGAGGTGCCAGAAAGAGGTAGGAGTGCTGTATTAGGGAAAGTATCAGAAAGCAGAACTGGCCACTGCTGAACTGCACCTGGCAGATGCTTCTATGGCTCTAGGCTGTTTTTAAGGTGAAAATATTATAGTCCTGCCACCTGAACCAGTCTAGGACTGAGTTGTGTGTTGGTAGAAAGCTTCTCCTTAAGTCTAGACTTACTGTAATTGTGCATCAGTTTATAAACTTAATTGCACTGCTAAGAAACTGATTTTTGCAGGACTTGTGACCCTGGGGGAGGAGGAAGGAAGGAGGGAAGGAAGGAAGGAAGGAAGGAAGGAAGGAAGGAAGGAAGGAAGGAAGGAAGGAAGGAAAGAAGGAGGGAAGGAGGGAGAGAGGGNGGAAGGAAGGAAGGAAGGAAGGAAGGAAGGAAGGAAGGCAGGCAGGCAGGCAGGCAGGCAAGCTCATGTGGGTGACAAAAGCTTGAGGAAAGATTAGGAGTGATACTAGGTAAAAGAGACTTAAAGGGACTTGGTGTGTCATCTTACCCAAAAATGACAATTTACCAGCCTTATAAATGATGGAATATATAAATCATGTGTGTTTGATAAATAAGCCAGTTCATTCAGATCCAGTGGAACCATTTTATTCAATTCATTTTTGCAGCCTGCATACTCAGAGATTGCTTTCATCCTTCTTTCCACTTTTATTTTCTCTAAAATGCCCAGGACAAATACTTTGGGTCATTTATCTGTATTACTGACTGTTTCTAAACAAATACATATTCCTCACTGCTGTATGACCAAGCCATACACTTCTATTAATATTCTTGTCAGTGTCTGATAAGCCAATTAAAAGACTGAATTTTATGTTCTTAAGGCTTTTATTTTTATTTTTTTTAGCCTCTGTTTCTTCCACTGATAGGCAGGCAATTTGAAAAATCTCCTTTTCATCTCTCATTTGGAGTGACTCAGCATCATCTTAATGACACAGATAGTAGTAGCTCTACTGTCTTGGTAACCCTGCTAAAACATTGCCAGTTGTCATTCAAGCACCAGGCGTCAGTCAAACAGATGGATGTATCTGAAACAATTCCTGCCAGGCAGCACATACCCACAGACACCGTGCCAGCTCAGCAGGGTGGTCTCCATCCATGGTCACCAGTGTAACTGGCTGCAGCTGACATCTCTTCTGGAGCCTGAGGGCAGGCGCGGGCATGGGGACCTGCACCTTGGGATTGTCCCTCCCTCCACAGCATCTGCAGCCAGCCCTTGGTTGCTTGCTCAGCACGGGGACCCCACATAGACCTCCATCCAAACTACACTTTCCTACAAACTGTGGTAGAGCAAATCTCTTCTTTGTATGGGCTTCGTCCAAATTTCTCTCTTTTTCTCCCTTCTAATTCTAAAAAAAACCTGTGCTGTGGGCAGTGTGTGCTGTACTGTACTGTACTTGTTTCTGTATCACAAGAAGATAGAGAAAACTATTTTAGGAGTCCAAAATGTTTTAATAATAACCCTGTTATGAGCTCTAAATCACACACACCTGCTTGAACTTCCCTGGCTTTTTAATTCTGGATTCAAACATCACATAGAAAACTATTTTCTTTTAAGGAATCAGTTGTTGGGTTTGTTTTGGGTCTCTGGGTGTTGGGTGGGTTTTTTTTTTTCAGTTGTATCCTCTCTAACAATTTAACTGGCTTGCTGGCTAAAGGATCAAGAGCTTTTTAGATGAGAAAATTTTTCACCAGGAGCAGAACCAATAGTTCTGAAAGTCAAGCTCAGCTGACCTTCCTAGGTATGCTCCAAAAATACTCTTTAATTTTGCCTCTTTGTTTGACATGTTGCTTTGAAGTATTATTTTCACATGTATTTTCAGAAATGTTTTTCAAAGCTACTGAAGCTCACAGGAAGGTTTTGAGGAAGTCATCTTAATCCAAAATTGCCTTGCATGGAAAGTTAACCCTACACTGTACAGGGATTTATAAAATATTTTCTTTTTTTGGCAACAAATGGTCTCAGTCACCATCTGCTGCACTTTGCCAGTTTAATCTGGGAAATAAATTTTCTGTGATATCAGGACATGATCCAGACTCTGAACATTGGCAATTTTCTGTCTGTCACCTATAAAAGCATGTGTCAAAAAATAAATCCATCTTAGAAGCTGAAGAAAAAAAAAAAACAAAACATTAGTCTTCCTTCCCGTGATTAATGTCTCTCTACATATAAAAGAGGCAGTGTTTCAACTCTTGCATTTTGTCCTGTGTCTTGGTGTCCCACTTGGAATAATCTAGTTAAAGGTACAAATGAAAATGCCTGTTGTTTTTCTACTTTCTGTTTTTCTTCATTCATCTTCATTAGACATCCTCCAACTCGTGATCTAGAAGGATCCAGACATTAACAAATGTGTTTCCCAGACTAGTACCCAATCTGCTTGAAGATGTGGGTGACATCACACTGTTTTCAACTGTCTTTTTCAACAAATAACCTTATCTTTATAATAGAGTTTGGTAAGGTTTTATCCTATGTCATTAATGATACAGAGTGGGTATCTATATTTGTAAATAGAGGACATAATCACAGAATCTGTGCATGTACATGTAAACCATAGTGACTGGGTTTTACTTGTTTGGGGTTTCTTTTGGTTCTAAGGGTTTGGGGAATTTTTTTAAAGTTTATTTTTCTTTATTCACTCCCTGATCCAAAATGATCTGAGGGCTTTCTTGCAGTACTATTTTTTATCATAACAGAGGTACAAGTTGAATGTGTGACATAAAATCAGGGCTGGGGGCTTGGAGGTGCAGACCTTTTTGGGACGGTGTTGGTGAGGAGTGGAGTGAGCCAGGTCATGTCCCTCCACACCCATCCTCCCACCCCCCATGCACAATTTAGAGGGCTTTTTTGCACCTCTCTAATTAGCTGTAAAACAAACACCAAACACTGCTGAGTATTTACCCACCCTCTCACACATTCAATTTTGTCATCTATTTGTAGGGAAGAGTCTATTGTAAAGAGACTATCTATACGGTGATCTATTACATCAATTTGAGATGAGCAAAGAATGTTACTGTGCGTGAATGAGCACAGTTTGGCTATAATAACAATGTTTAAATGCTGTACAGTCTATATTTGGTGATACTCATTTTCTCAAATGCATTTGCATTTTTTGGACTTGAGTACTGCTGAAATTTCTTGAAGCAGAGTATGAGTTGTCTGATGTGCTCATTTATTGAAATTCAGAGCAACTACAGTGGTTGTTTATTTCTTCATAGATTTATTTTTTATTATTATTTCTGTGGGGATAATCCTATTAGTCATTTGGCAAATATGGTCATAAATAAAGTCATGGAAATGCCTCATTATCCTAAGAATAAATATTATAACACTTCAGAGACCCAACAGTTAACTTTATTTAGACCATGTTGAAGTCACTAATATCCATTGCAAGATATTTGTGTGCATCTGTTTTTGCATAAGTAATTATTTGCATGAAAGTAATTACAAAAATGTTAATGCACATTTTGATCTATCATCTATTGTGCTTTTGTATCCTAGTTTGTGTAGCTTACTTTTATACATTTAAGATCATTCGTTTAGTTTTTAATTATTTTAACATGAGAGTAACTCAGAGTCAGATTTATATGGCATGTTCATACATTATTAAGCGGGTGACTGCATATATTTACACAGAATTGTGTTAAACCGCTAATCCATCATAAAGCTATCAAATTCATTTTGGCTTCACAAGAGAGAAAGCAATTTATTTTTTTCTAATTCTTTTCCATTGTTACATACATTCCTTTCACTCTTTCCTTGCTATTAGTCTCCCTTAGACACTCAATTCGAGAATCAATAAGCATGCAGAAATGCACACACAGATGCCAGTTACTTATGTTCATGTTGCTTTGTTTAAATAGACACTAAGTCAGTATCCCCAGTTAAAATAAGAGAGGGTCTCTCAGTGAAAAGTTACCTACTTTTTTTTAACCTGTGAATGATTACATTGACTATATATAAACATCTGTGTAGAAATTATGAGCATGCACGTGTGTGCAGGCATGCAAGTGTCAGGGCCAACTGAGAATTATTTATATGCTGTGCCAGTTCTGCCCAGGCCTCAGGGAGGTAGGTAGTGCATGTTCTTTGTATCAAAAAAAGTCCATCGTAGTATAGCTGCTGTCAAGTGGTGATGGATTGCCATTTGCTCACCACAGGGATACCACTGTCAGCATCCCTGCCTCTCATGAGAGGTGTAACTATTTATCAGAGGATGCTTAAGCCTCTAAACACAAAAACTAAGGACTATTTCTGTTAATCACTGTCTATCTAACGGGGCGCAGAGCTGACTTGGGTGGGTCTGTGAGGCTCACCACGTGGGTCAGGAGTGTGGCCAGAAAGCAGGGATCGACCTGGTTCTCCTGGGGCCAGCACATAGCCACCACAGGGCAACCATGGAAGACCTATGCTGCCCTGCAGACCTTTTGGCCTCATCATCTCTGAATTTAAGGAGTCATGCCAGCTTAAAAATAGCAAAGACAGACAGGAGAATAAAATAAAATAGAAAAAATGTGCAGGGACCACGGCATGACAGCAATGTGATGAAATGATAGCCTTGCTGAGGACAGTATGAAAGTTGATGCAAGTTCTCCTAACCACAAAAATGTAATTATGTGACATATTATTTGTGCCACATAGAGGTAGGTAAAGGCCTTTCACTCAGATGTTGTAGACAACATCATCCAGTAGCTCTTAATAATTTATTTAGTTCATCACAATCAGAGGACAAACATTATGACAGAAACTTGGAAAGAACTAGTGTTAATCATCTGGCCCCAGGCAAAATGTATGGAACAAAACAGGGGTGTCTGGCAGACAATAGCAGTCTCTAGGCTGTCTCAGGGAAATAGCATAAACTACAGCAAACAGNTAAGAATGGATCAAAACTACAGTTCCAAGTCAATTTTTGTTTAAATGGAATTATATGCCAAAAAACCGAAACTTTTTAAAAATATTATTTTTTAAAAAGACTGTTTTCAAATGAAATTAAAGCTTTCTCTCAGCTGAGCAGACAGGCAGTCTGTTCAAGAGTAAAACTGTATCAGTACTGTGAGAAAGATTCTAAATGTTGTAGTTATGATGAGATCAGGAATTAAATTTATTTTGTTTTCTAGTCAATTTTTTGGAAGCGTATTAGTTTGGGGTTTTATAGAATTGCAAAGGACAGGTCCATACCTTCTAACACTCTGCTTTTCAGAATTTTCAAGAGATAAAAATTGGGAGCACTGGTAGTAATAATGAGTGATGTTTGTGGGTGCAAAACACTGTTAGCTATAGGTGTTAAGAACTCCATTCACAGACAGGAATCGTCTTGTTCAAAGATTTGTACAGGCAAATGGTCATCCAGGTATATGAACTGTAAGTCCATGTGCTGATGTGAGACAGCATCAAACCACAGTTGGATCCAAAATGTTAAGAATGAACACCAAACAAACACACTTTTGGAATAAAACTTTTGAAGACAGTGAACCAAACCCAAGAGGAACATCAGAGTGAATGTGGCTTTTCTCTAGATAGCTTATGCCCAAATTTTAGTTGTTCTTCCACAGTTGCTTGTACAACACTAGATGTATTTGAGTGGATTGCACTTTGGGGATCAGATTATTTTCTAATGGATGTATTTTTGCAGTTGACCCAAGTATGGGTTCCAGAGTCTCTGTTTCTAGGATCAAGACTGATGAAACAATGTTTTTTGTTCTGGTACAGGTAGAGTGCTGCAATGGAAAAAAAAAAGCAAAAAAAATGTATAGCCCTGAATACCACTGATGATGATCATACTTAAATCATCTCCATGGCCATTTTACAAAAGAACCTTGGAAAGGCATTGTATCTTTCAAAATACTGGGACTACATGTTTTGCGACTACTGAGGGCAAGTATTTCTGTAGAAATTGCTTTCAGGTTCAGTACCTCATTGAAGAGAGAAAAGTAAAAGATCTTACCACATCTATGACTAGCTGGGCTTGGGGTTTTTTTTGCCTTCTTCCCCTTTATGTCTAAAAGAAATATTGAAATAATGAGTAACAAGACATTCATTTCTTATGTATGATTTGCATCATTCCTTTTGGAAGCAGTTGCTCATCTCCTTACTTTGTATTTATTTAAATTATAAACATTACTGAACACAGACATTCTTTTTATTTTTATTTTATATTTGGTGAAAAATTCCAGAATAAAATGTAACAATTATACTTAATGAAGAAGAACTCCTTCATTTGCAAGGGGAAAAAACCCCTGCAAAACTACACAATTTCAACTTACATAAAAAATGTACTGCTTTCCCATGTGAACAAAATTCATGCTTCTGGAAAAAAATTCACTGAGAGAAAATATTTCTTACCAACATGATGCAGATGTCTTTATTAAAAACAGGATACAGAGGTAATCATTAAACAGCTATATTCAACTGAGCAAGGCAAGAAGAATCTCACATTCAACTGAACCTCAAAGATATTTCCAACATGAAAAATGCAATTATCTAACATAATTTCCCACCAAGAATCAGGTCTGTCACCTCATTGGTATGAACAATTGCACTGATGGGTGTTTCTATAACAGTGCTTCCCGCTCCTGTGGTATTTTCAAACAATGGCACCTTCTTTCCACAGAACAGCAGGAATCAATCTTCACATTAATATGTGATCACTTACAGACGTGAGGATCCTTTCCCTTTCTCTGATGCTCTAAAGCAGTTGGTGAGCTTTTGGAGGGGCCTGTGGCAAGATGAAATAAATTCTGTGGCCACCATAGAAAAACCTAAATCAGAACTTGTGAAGGTAGTTATGAGCTGTTCAGAAAAAAATTGCAGTAACCCAGGAACCACTGAAGGTGCTCCCCAGTCGAGATAACAGCAAAGGCAGAGGCTGCTTCATTTACCACACTATAGAGATTTCCTGAGTTATAGTATTGTCTCACTATCCGAAATACAAAGGTATTGATATGATGGTCAGAGATGAGGGCATTCAAATTTTCACAATATTGGTTCTTTGCTGGTGGGGGAAAACAAAGGAGTCAATGAATACAGATTTCTTGACAAGAAAACACATCTCCAGATTTTCTTGGCTGAGTTTCTGAAGGACCACTAGGACCATGTCCAAGTTAAAAAACACAGACAACACATGCAAACCCAAATATGCTAACTGGAATCCTACCCTCCACTTTCCAGCACTAATAAAGTCAATGGAAAATACATGTGGACTGGCAGAAATTAGTTCTGACCCAAGGTTTTGAAAACATCAGTAGTCATTAACAGAGCAGTGTAGCAATCATCAAGTGGCTTGCTGAACTCCATGTAAGCTTTTTCTTTTGTTCCTCAGGCTCGCTCTGGGAGGTCTGGCTTCATAAAGCTCTTAACACTCAAAGCAAAACATAGGCTAATATGTTATGTTCCCATGTAAAGCTAGAGAGCTTTGTAAGGTTTCCAATGGAAACCACAATGCCTCCCCAGCATATCCTCCCCTGGCATCAGCAGGTGTCATGTTTTGTGTATAATTTAAATTGCATTGGAAGCTTATAGTTAGGAGCCAGCATGAGCACAGAGAAAATGAACAAAAGAGTTTCAATAACTTATTAAAACTGCTATTTCAACTTATACACAGAAAAAAAAAACAAACCAAAAAATCCAAAACCCCACACCTGAAGTGTCTCAATAACTATTGAGAAGTCAATGAGCTTAATATAGATTAAGAAAGCACACCTTGTTACATGCTGTCACTTACTAACAGAAACGTCCTTACTATGCTGGTAATAATTATTATTACTTTATATTACTGTGGTGGAGGACATTAGATATTCTATTCCTAACTTTACATTCAAATGATAGAAATCTAACTGAATTGGTGAAAAAAAGCATATCCCAGTATCACAGATAACACCTTAGCAATCTAATGCATTTCTAAATGCCATTATTTTACAAAATAATTTCATTCAGGAGCTCTCTATTGAGAAGTCTGCAGTGCTGAAAAAACCTGTCAGTTGGAAATACAGACTGCAAAGCAGAGCTCTCAAAGACTGAGAAAATATTTGGTAAAGACTATAGAAAAGACAGGGGCATACCACTCCAACCCTAGAAACCTGCTGCCCTATGCAATTAACCTGTTAGCCCACAAAAATGGCATCTGCATGTTCCAGTAATCACTGGAAAGGAGAAGGAAGCTACCTATAATATTTAGGAAACAATTTGTAGGAACTCAGGAAGTCTTTCAGCCTGCCATCACATCATGTCTAAGAATTGCTGGATAGGAAACTCCTGGATCTGACATGATGATGGTGGTAGCCATGAGACAACCTAAAAGGGATTAAGAAAAGGGAGTGTGATTTTAGTGTGTTTGCTGTGGGTAGCAGACCATCTCAAGAGGTACTGTTTTTCAAGGGTGCCTGAAACTCGTATGTATTTACGTCTTTATGACTGATTACTATTTGGAGCCTGGGCTGGTCCAGAGTGCAAAAAGATACATAAAAAAAACCCAAACAAGCAAAAAGAAAAAAAAAAAAGGAGGCTAGTTTCATAGTTATCAACAAAAGTCTGTCACAGAACCATAAACTGTTTTGGCTGCAAAACACGTTTAATATCATGTCCAACCACTAACCTGGCTCTGCCAAGTTCACCACTAAACCATGTCCTTAGGCACCACATATACATGTCTTTTAAATACCTTGCTTTGTGACTTGACCACTTCCCTGGGCAGCCTGCTCCAATGCTTTTTTCCTAATACCCAATTTAGACCTCCCCTGGCACAACTTGAGGCCATTTCCTCTTGTCCAATGACTTCTTACTTGGAAGAAGAGACTACCCCTACCTCACTACAACCTCCTTTCAGGCAGTTGTAGAGCACAAGACCCATTCAGCCTTGATTTTTTTTGGTTACTGTGAAAGGGATGAAGGTGGAAGAGAGGTGAGTGTCAAATTCTTCCCTAGTTCTGTGTTCCTCTCTGCTTTTG
>VZTU01023003.1:0-35124 GCA_013400835.1 Zapornia atra
TCTTGCCCACCCCCAGTCTACTGTTAGTGTTGGTGGGGATGAGTGTTGAGGAGGCCGCCTTGGTGCAGTGCCAGCATGGCTCAGCAGCAGCCAAACCCCTGGTGTGTTACTAGCACCTTGGAGCTACTGATACAGGGAAGATTAACTCCATCCCAGCCAGACCCAATACAAAGGTACATGACAAGTATCACCATATAAAGGTGATAATAACCCTTGGTAAAGGTCATGCCTCATGTGAAACACATTTAAGTATAAGTTATTTTTGAAAGCCTAAGCTTCTTTTGAAGTTCAAATAGCGCAAACGTCCTGATTATATTAACCAAACATCCATCTGAAGAAAGCAGATTATGCGGGTGACTCAGAAAAGCTCTGACTCAAAACATACACTTTTTATGTTACATTCAGCAAAGGTCATTCTAAATTAACAAGCATTGACATTTTTATGGAAGAAGAATGATTGCTAATTCTAGGTTCATGATAGGTTTCCATTTGCTGCCTTGTTAATTTCTAATATGTATTTGTTATGTAATACATCTGGGGTTTTATGTAAGAATTCAGTTGTGGTCTGCTTCATGTTGTTGATTCACACAGATGCAGATATGAAATTTCTTTGGAATTTATACTGTGCACTTTCGAAATGTGTAAATTGGATCAGCAGTGTTTGTTAGCTCACAGTACTGGAGAGCATACTCTAAAATATATGGGTTTGAATTTTAGAAAATGGTGAAATACGAGATGCAAATTAATCTTTTCAGGTTCTTAATCATCTGCACAAGAAGTTGAGAAACATGTCAAAGAAGTCGGAAGCATCCAAGAAAAAGGTAGATTGCTTTCATTACCAAGAACTATTTGTTTATATTCGAGTTTATGGCTAAGCTAATTTGCTGTTACATTGCTTGTTGCTGAAGATGTAATGGAGAGAAGGAATTGAAATGAACGTTTTTATTTAATGACCTATCCAGTGTCTTTCTGAACTTAGCAGGATTACAGTCTGATCTGAGTTTTCCATTGCAGTACATCCAGCTATTACCTGAGATGGCAATATGTTGAACTTCAGAGCATCTAAAATTTAGACATGGAAAGCCATGTCTCTAATATTAGATATGGACGGTTTTCTCCTCACTGGCATTTTCCCTAACTTGAAAAAATATATAAATATATATATACACACACATTTTTGATGTATTTTTTTAACTAGCTGAATTTTAAAATGTTTTCTGAAGAATTCCTATTTTATGTGATGAGATTTTAAAATGAGGTTTATTGTGCTTCCTGGTAGGACTCCAATAAGAGACTTTCAATGATTTTGGAATTCTATTGTTATTCCGCAAACTTTTTTGCTCTCTTATGTTCAAGACTGAAGTTATATACTGGTTACAAGTAGAATTGTGAAAGGCCTTTAAAGCAGAATATAAGCTATGCAATTTAGAACAATATTTGAAAGATGTGTTTATATATTGAATTTGTCAGTTAATATAATATGTTTCTGATTTTTGAGCAGATTTGACCACAGTAATCATTTGACTTACTTCTCAGTTTATGAATGTGGAGTCAGAAAAAACCCTTAGGCTATAGCTCTTCATTTGATCTGATCACTATTACCATATGGGCATGCAGACTGTCTGCAATGTAAATGAGATATACATGGGCTCAACAGGGAATAAGTAATCTATTGTTTATGCATTTTCTATTTTTTTAACAATATCTTAGTCAAGAGATTTTAATTCCTTGAATTAAAAGCACCGTGGCCCTGATTCCATAAAATACTTAACATATATACTTTTGCCCTTAATGTCATGAAGACCAAAAGTGTAGTTTTCAAAGGCATTTTCTGTATCACCATCCATACTCTCATCTAAATTATTCTCAAACTGGAAATATATGTGCATTTCCTCTAAACACTAACTCTTAAAAATTGCAAGTAAAAATGAGATCAGGCTGGGAGCTGCTTTCATAGCTTCAGGGAAAAGCATTACAGATATGCCCAAGACTGCTTAGATGTACCAGGGTTCAGTAACCAAAGGGGGAAAAAAAAAACAAAAAAAAAAAAAGGCAGCCCAAAGCTTTTTCTCTTTAGAAAATAAGTTTCTGATCCCAAAACCTCAGGTTTTTCAAAGCAATGCTGTGCAATCTGTTTCCATTTGGAATGTTAACACATTGAAGGGACCTACTCTTAATTTTACTTTCTTGTTTGCACATATTCTCCTGATGAGACCTGAAACAAAATATTTTGTGTGTCTGTTTGTTAGTGACAACTGACTTAAACTCCACAGGACTAACACTAGACAAATTATATTTACTATGAAGTCCTTTTGTTTCCATTATGAGATTTAGCTAACCAACAACAGTATTTATCCTGTTATTTTGGCCTGTTTGCACAGAAATCAACCTTTTCTTGCCCCCCTTCTGCCCCCCGTAAGTTTCTTTATGTTAAGTCATGTTGTGATTAGGTAGGTCAATCTGAGTTATTATTGAGCATTAATCAATTTGAGAAGTGTACACCTAGTTCAGTGAACTAGCCAAAAGTCTAGGTGTTCTGTGTGCTGCATTGTGTATCACCCTGTGGCCACTGGATTAGTTTTGCCTGTGAATAAGAGCCTAAGTTACCTGAAAAATACATTGCAAAGTGTTAATACAGCAATTACAATGGTCCATAACATAATATGTTTGGGAATTAATATTAGGCTTTTCTGGGGAGAATGATTTTGTTGAAAGACGTATTTGTCAGAGGAGTTGCTAATTAATTAGTTGAGCAACTGCAAAGCACCAAGTGCTGTTTCTGAAGTAAAGTGAAAGCTAAAGAAAACATTGACAGTCAAACTCCACTGTGCCCTGGCAGAATACCTTCAGCACCTGCAAGGTCTATACTCACAGATACTGTAGCTGTCTGGACGGATCTAATGAGCTTGATGGCCCTTCCTCTCATAAGTAACAAATTGGAGTCAGGAGGCAGCACTGAAGATCCTTTGCATTTCATTTCTCTGAATTCGGTGTTTGGTGCTGAGCTTTAATTTCCAGATTGTTTTTGACAATGTGCAGTCACCAGAAATTTCAAGCTTCTTGCTTTTCTCTTTTTTTTCCCTAGTTGTATCCCAGAATGTTGTTGTGTGAGTGCCCCTGTGGAAATCTTATGTTTAAAGGAGAAACTTTCAAAAATGTCCCTGCTCCTTTTGAGCAGACTGACTGTTCTAAGCTCTTCCAATAGCTGCCTTCACATATAATAGATATGCCTTGAGATCTTGGTCAGAATATCTTGTGCAACATACTGAAATATAGATCATTAGAACTGGATGAGATTTCCCAAAGACCAAGTTATCATTATTTTCCAGCCATCTCAGAAATAGGTACGATTTTGAGTAAGCGTTTGAGAACATCATTCTTTACCTTCGAGCAAAGTTACACATTTGCCTTTTACTGCAACATTTTCAAGGAGAAGGTTCTCCTTGCAGCAGTCCACTATGTAAATAAAGCTCAGATAGGTAGTGGAATAAAATCAGTAACAAATGCTCCAAAGCGTCTTATATCTTGGTATATCTTTCTTCCCCTCCCCCAACCCCCCTGCTGCCCCAATGGTTTTGAAGCAAATTTAAAGCTGATTCTCCAAGTGCTTATCAGACATCTGTGTTTTCCTTTCCCTGTCTCAGACAGCACAGACTGTGTTGGTGGTGGTAGTGGTTTTTGGCATCTCCTGGCTGCCTCATCACGTGATTCATCTCTGGGTTGAATTTGGAGCTTTCCCACTGACTCAAGCCTCCTTTCTCTTCAGAATAACTGCACACTGCCTGGCTTACAGTAATTCTTCTGTGAACCCGATTATATACGCATTTCTCTCTGAAAATTTTAGGAAGGCCTACAAACAAGTCTTCAAATGCCAGATAGGTAACGAGTCACCTCTGAACGATGCTAAAGAAAATAGAAGCCGGATTGATACACCACCGTCTACCAACTGTACGCATGTGTGAACTTTGAGAAGTCCTGTATGCTGGCTCTTCATCTGTGTGAACTAAACACCAAGAAAACAAAGCACAATGAGCTTTATCCTGGGTTTATCCTGATAAAGCTAAGTGGTATTTAATGTATGGAAGTTGCGCTTGTAGCAAAAGTTTGGGAAACTTATATGAAAGAAAAGTGAGCCTCTTAGATAGCTATGTGAAATGAAGCTCTTGGACCTTTAAAAGATACTGGAGAAAAAAATGTTGCAGATGATATGTCTGTATTCTTACTTACTAAGCATATAGTCTTTAAACATTCAAATACTCAAGAAGGAAATGTTGCTATGGACAAGTAACTTTCCAACATCTTGCATCACTGAAGAGATGGCTCAATTTTCAGTCTTACAGATAATAGATACCATAGTACTATGATTTTAGAGAGGAAAACCTTTGTTCCCTCTTCAGATTGTTTTGACAATGCCTTTTCTCTTTTTAAAGTAAAGATGGGCTCCGATCTGGGGTTGAAACGACGTGTGTACAACTTGAGGCAATTGCTTTAGAGAGGAAAAGCTAATTTTATCTGTTTAACTGTCTTTTAAATGTAACATACTGAGTAATGATGGGTTTTTTCCACTTCATATGCCTGCCTTACTGTATACACAGAACTTTTGTGTACACTATTTAAGGGTTTGTTTATGGCCTGTATGTAGTTGTACTAAAATGAGGTTTATTTGTCTGAAACTTTTCTTCATGTGTTGCATGTGTGTGTCTGTGTTTTGTTAACTTTGTTGACTTTTGAGATGGAGATACAGTTTTATATGTGCAATGTATACATATATTTTAAAATATTACGTTACATAAAGCAACTCTGGGCAATGCTTAAATGTTTTAAAATAGCATTCCCTTAAAAAGTTTTAGGAGAGGCTTGATATTGTATAGCTCTAAACTGGAAAAAACCCAGAAGGATGCATTTAAATCAATACAAAGTACATAAGGTAAGCAGTACAATTCTGCAAATTCTTAAATTAGATGAGTAGTTTCAGCAATTTTATAGAAGTACTTAATATGTCTTTAAGTGGTAAACCACTAAAGAAATAGGGCCAGGGTACTCAGTCCTTTGAGAACATTATCATTATCTGGAGTAAAATATGCTTTTACCTTTTTTATTAATGGCCAATAGACTAATAGAGTGAATTAAGTTGAAGGAACCTCTGAACATGCTCTCAAGGCAGGGCTACCCTCAGAGTTGTATTGCTTCCTTGTCTAGGCAAGTTTTGCAGAAGTCTAAGGATGGCAACTGAGGTATTTTGGGAGACCAACCTGTGCCACTGCCTAGTCACCCTCACTAAAATATCTTTTCTTATCCCTTGTTGGCATTTCCCTTGATGTTGCTTGTGACTGTTGCCTTCTGTCCTTTTGCTGTGTACTTAAGTCTTCTCTCTAACTAGCTTACATGTGATTTAAGATGGCAATTAATTTTCCCCCAGCCTTCTCTTCTGAAAACGTGCATCACACTCAGTCTCTCCTTATCTGCTGTGCTCCAGCTCCCTGGCTGGAACAGCGGCCTTCCACTGCCCTTCCTCGAGCGCATCCATCCCTCTTAGGAACTGGGGTGTTAAAAAATGAGCAGCATGTTCCAGATGTGGCCTCATGAGCAGTGAGTAGACTAATGGCTTCCCTTGACCCGTTGGCTCATTGTTGCTAATACAGCGCAGTATTACAGTAACTGCTGCAAGGGTACACTGCTGACTCCTATTTAATTTCTGCTTTACAAGCACTCTCATGTCCTTTTCTGCAGAACTGCACTGAGTCCCAATCCAAGGTTCAGGATTTTGCCTTTGGCTTTGTTGAACTTCATGCATTTGGTAGCTGATACTTCCGTTCTTCTGTCTATTAAGGGCCCTCTGAAAGGCGGCCCTGCTTTCCAGCACACCCACCACGCACTCCCCCAGGTTTGGTGTCATGTGCATACTTGCCAAGAGAATCCTGCACCCTTGTCTGGATCTCTGAAGATGCTAAATGGCGTTGGCTCCATCAGATGCCTTTTTCTCCACAAGCTGGCTTTTAAAAAAAAAGAAAAAGTTCTGAGTGGTGGAACCACATCAGTCACGGAGGGTTAGTTCACATCAAAATAGCTATGTTTACATGTCAATATTGTCTGCTTGGAATCAGTAAAAGAATATTGAAGACATGCTATTGCATGCACTTTGTTTGTGTCCATTCTTTCACATGAAGAGACAGTGATGATGTTGCTAGGAACACAAAAGGTATGAAAAGCCCCTGGAGGGATAAGAAGGGTTTATGTGTGCAGGAAACCATCTTCTGGGTTATGACCGAGGTTAGGAGACATGGCCTAGAACAATGTTGAAGTTCCTTGGGGTTTTAAGATCATCATCACCCACTAATCACTCAAATTATTAAAGCACTATCAGACTTCAGCTGAATTTATAACATATTGAAATATTTCCTGTGAATTTATGACTTTGAATAAAAAATGACAATGTAAATATGCAATTGTATAGAGTTAACATGATAAGTTTGTTTCAGCTGGAAAAGGCTTTTTTTTTTTTTTTTAATTGTACATAATTTTAAACCCAGAGGCTTGACAGTAATGGACCTGCATCTGCTGGAATTTTAAAGGATGGTGGAGAAGATGACTGCAGTAACAAGTAGGTAGAAAAACTTCCACCTCACTGTTCAGAGAAACCTTAAAAAGCAGCTGATGCACTAAGGTTCAAGTTCTTGCCTAAAGCACACCTTTGTTGGCCAGTTTCTCAAGCTGACTTTGACATACTCGGGTCTGACACGGAGGTTGTGAATGCAAATTCAGTGTTAAGGTATGCTGCGAACTGTGTCTAAGCCCTGAGAGGCTGGACAGTTGGGCAAGAAACTGTCGTGCCACAAAACCAGCTAATTTGGGCAGAAAATCAGGGAATCCCTTGCAACTGAATGTCTGCAGGGATCGTTATTTCTGGTGGAGGGCAAGAAATAGTTTCACATCACTTGCTTAATATGCTTTTTCACATCTTTTTAACCAGAAAGGTTAGTTTCAGTGTACACTGAAGTAAAAAAAAAGAAAAGAAAAAAATCTTTTCTGGCTAGTGCTGAATTTTCCACTCATAAAAAGATAAAAAACCCGCACTGAATTCCACCCTGTTGTGTGATTTTGAAAATATTATCCTGTACAAAACAAAATAGGCAACAGGAACGGTTGCTCACAAGATAGGTATAATTAAATATTTAACTTTCTCTTAAATTATATTTCTCAGAAATTAAGAGAATTGTGGAAACCCAAGAGAAATTGTTACTCACATATTTTTTTATAAGCTGCCTAAAATGTTATATAAATCCTACAAAATGCTACTTCTTTGTGCTGCTTCATCAGCGTCTCCTGAAGTTTAGAACGTACAATGCACGTTCACCATTGATGACAGAAGTAGTGTATGCCATCGTATTAAGCAGTAGTTCAAGCTGTTCAGTCCATCATAAAACTGCTTTTTCATGGAGAAGCATAGAAGCCTATACTTGTCATAGTTTTATCTCTGCAGAGTAGATGAAAGACCTGTGGAGAGGTGGGTCTGTAGCCCCTCATGCTAATGTGAGAGGGCCTCCTTTCTTGCAGCTGTCCATTTTCTGAGCTTTTATTAGGACATTGCAGCACGTTTCTCATAAATTTTGAGTTTTATATTTTGGATTTTATGTTTTTTACTTTTTGCCTTAAAAAGATGCAGAAATCTTGTTAAAACACTGCACCAGTGGAACTTTAAAGCTGTGAAAACTAAAATTCAAAGAGGTCAAAAAAAAGTTCTTTCATCAAGGATCTTCATGCAGTGTTAGCCCTGCCTATTTGTAAGGTCAGTGTTAGAGGTATGACACAAAAGTTTACAGCAGTGCTCGTCTTCAACTAAGAAAACCTAAAATATATTTTGCATCCACCTAGATATGCGTGGATCCAGGTGCACACGGTACACTACTACACATAAACCAGGTTAAGGATTCATATCCAAAATGGAAAAAAATAAATAACACTTAACCAACAGACTGTTCAGCACGTGCAAAAGCCCCTGAAAAATTATAGGACTTGCTCACCTATAAGTTCACCTCTCCTAACTTTGCAGGTAATTGTATCACCCATTTTTCTGATTTTGAAGAAGATTTTTGTGGAAAGGAAATCTAATGCTTAATGGCTGCTTCTGAGTCATTAAACGGCACATACTTTTCATGTAGAAGTATGTACTAAACACAGGATACATAATAATGTAAACATTCAGAATTCCTTAAATTTCCTAACTCATATCAAACACGTAGAATTTCCTAATAGTTTTCATGTGTCTAAGGTAGGTAACAAAATCATGTGCTATAGTAGATTACAAAGATATCACCAAACTGACAAAAATAATGTGTAAAAAGTTATTATGACTGTATAAGGAGTAAAGTTTATTTTGTAGCTGAATGCTCCCATCTGCAATTTTAATATTCTTTCATTATTTTGTGTGGTGAAATTAATTGGACCTTTGATTATTTACATATTCTTCTGAAGTCTTTTTCTGAATTAGACATTTCAAACTCCCATATTTTCAGAGTAATTTAATTTTTGGCAAGATATGACATTTTAATGACATATTTTAAGTGACAGGCACTTTACATGCATGCACCTCTTTCTTAAAACCTTAACTGTATTATTTTCACAATCTTTTATTTCATCATTTTTAAAAAAGTCACTATCTCCAAGTGATAAATATGAAGCTTTGTATATTTAATGCAGTGAAGTAAATTTTACTTTAAATCCCACAGTATAAGGAAAGGGAAGGATCTTTTTATAAAATAATACTGTGGATGCATTGATTTAGTTTTTTATCTTCACAGTTGCTTCGCAGTAAGATGTATCACCTTGAACTTAATGATATTTGTGGTATTTTGGGATAGAATAAAAGCAGGGAAAAGAACAGCTTCTAGTTTACAGAGCTTGTATTAGTGTCATGTATTCAGTACAGGTACAAATGTTGAAGACCAGAAAATTAAAATTCTGTGTTTGTTTCAGTGTATAATGAATCTAAAGTAGTTAAAGGAGTTTTTTAGGCTATACCGTAGTTTGTATGAATTTTTGAGTGTTTTTTTGTGTAGGTCTGTACTGCCTCTGCTTATCACTATAATATGAAATACAAACTGCTTTTCTTACAATGTGTTTGCATAATTCTCAAGAACAAGCAGTGCCTTCAGGAAGACTTCCAGAAGAATACTGTACACAAAAGTGGGTAGATTTTCATAGATGTTTTTCATTAATTTTTGGCATTGAAAATACCTAACTGATAAGAAAACATTCTAATTTTCAAGTACTCAAGTGCAGGAAGTGTGATCCTTCTTTCATTCAAGCTGGTCAAAGTCAATTGAAATTGATGGAATTCATTGATACTTCTTATTCAAGTGCAGTTTAAACCTCTGTAATTTACATGTTGCTTAACAGACATACAAATAGAGCCAGCTCCATGTATTTGAACATGAAGACAAACCAGCCTCTCCAGTGATGTGGAATCCAAACTGATTTTATTAGGTGAAGGCCTGCACGTGGCTCCACTTTTGGAAGGAAGCAGTTAAATTGGTACGTACGTGTGTATAGATTTGCATCAACATTCAGCAAGGACTATTTCAAAAGAGTAAAAGTAGCCAAATGAACGTGAAACCAGAGTAGGATCCGTCCTGCACCTAATGGATTTTTAAAAACAGATGTAAATGGCACATCATGGATTTAAAATTATGTCCATGTTAATATTTCAGTTTTACTGAACAGTTCTTAGTCATCTGTATATGTGCTGGTGCACTTTGGCACATTTACTGGAGGCAGAGTGAGGTCTCATTTCCTAGACCTATTTCCTTAAGTGCAGAATTTTCCCCTTGGAAAACTTCATACCATTTCCATTTCATGTTTATTCCACTCCCTGATAAACATCTAACCATATTTAAAATTTGCTTGGAAACATAAAACCTCTCTTTTAGTAATAAATCCTTGGAGTGGCATAGCTGTTTCTAGCAATACCTGTAGAGAATTTATCAGCCTGGTTAAGTTTAATATAAGGATTCTGAAAGAAAATACAAAACTCTTGCTGATGGCTAGCTGATATGGCATTTATAGATGAGGTGATGACATGACAGGATCGCTTTACACTGAATGTCATGATTCAGCACAAGCAAACTGGTAGTTTTCATATACTAAAATAAAAAGTCATGCATTTAGGAATGAAGAATGTAAGGAAAGCTTTTAGAAATTGTTATTATACCGGAAAGCTATTATTCTGAAATTGTCAGTTAAATTAAACTCAACCTTCAAGAGGGTCACTAGAAGCACTGCTGCACACAGGGAGGCTTTTCCATAAAAAAAACCCAAAAAAGACCAAGCTGAAAAACTTCAGCAATTCAACTCAGAGGGATATGGTTAAGAAGTGGCTTAATTACAACATAGCCTTGTAGTCATACAGACTGAGATATACTTGACACTATTCTGCTTTTAAATGGGTGGATGAGTTAACAAGATCCAGTACAGTGAAATTAAACTTTAGTAGTTGGATCTGTAAATGAAGTGGAAGTCTTTTCATTAAGCCCTGGATATAAATAACCCTAGAATGCTTAATGAACAAATATAATATATTCGTCTTGCTTCAAATCCCATTTGGGTGTTTCTCAAAAGATGTTATGTATTTAAATCTCAAAAAATGGATGAGGTGGTGGGGCTGCTATGAGGGAAAAAAATGCAGCTCATGTTACAGAGTATTTAGACCTGCCGATCACCGTGGTCCCTCCTGGGCATAGTCTATTAGCATTCTTACTCTTATTTTTGTAATGAATAGTGTGAGAGCTTTGCTGGTATGAGGGGAAAAAGAAAAATCACAAAACCAAGCTATTATTCAGTCCTGAAGTCATCATCTGAAGATGTATCTAGAATAACTCCATAAGTGGGCTGCATCATGAAAAGATCTTATGGTGAATAAGAAATCCGTAATCTCTGGCATATGGATTGCCATTGTTAGCGAGAGAAGTAAAATGATGCTCTGCGCTCTTCTCATTTTAATTAATTACTTTTTGTCATAATTAGTCTAAATCAGAGTAATCACTCTGCCTTACTTCTGCACAGCAGTTTATTGTTTTCATGAGAGCTAGGAGCTGGCAGTTGCGGGCTCATTGGAAACACCTGGTGATAATTGTATTTCACTCCACAAGTCAGCGTCAAAGCTTTTTGCCAACCTGATGTGAAACTGTATTGGAAATCTTTAGAAGCTAGAGGCTTTCATGGGGAATGTTTTCATTTCATCTCAATTTAAATGAAACCTTGTAAAAGCCAACATTATACTGGACACACATGATTTGCCACAGCATTTCTGATAGAGTAGTCAAAGTTATGGGGAGATTTATATAGGTTGGGTGGTAGATAACAGTTTTTTTAAAGAAAAAGGAGCTTAAAAATGGTGCCTGTCTTGAATTCCACTCACTTGCAAGAGTGTTACAGTGCTCTAACAATGGCATCCTGCCTCTTTGGAGGGGTGTCCCCTTAATCTGCTGTCAGTAGCTAGGCTTTGCTGAACATGGTACGTGGTCAGCCCAGCATCTTGTCTCACTGATCTGCTGCTTCCCAGCTTGCTCAGCTGCCATGTGAGGCTTTCCATGGGGTTGCAAGGTGGGAAGACTGATGTGGAAGTGGGCTTTCCTGTTTTCAAGACTTCTGGGTGCTCCTAGTAAAGTCTATATGGAGCAGGGGGCTGTGGTTTGTTTTGTTTTCCCCTCACCCTCATAGCTACTAGAGAGGGGCAAAGAGACCGGTTTGTCCTTAGAAAGTAAGCAGCTTAACTGGGATATTGAGCATCCAGAAAATCACTTCTGGACTTTCAACCCTGTAATCTATGATCCTGCAATATCACAGCAGTCACAGAGAACATCTTTTCCTCCCCATCGTCTGCTGTCTGACACCTTAGGTGTAATTCATCTTGCTAAAGCTATTCAGGTAAATTAATTCCATAGTTCGATGTCTGTAATGACAAAATGTGTTGCTATAGAATCAAGGGTGTCCTGAGAATATGGCCTGATGCACTAGATGAAAAGTAGGTCTAAATTATTAAAATCAGAGAAGGAAGAGTAGAAGGAGAGGGAGTAAGTGCTGAAAACCATCAATGTCTGTGAATGGAATATATTTAGGGCTCCAATTTTCAACCTCTGCCTACACAACACTTAGTAGTTTGTAGGTAATTTGTCAGTATAAGGAAAGAGTAGAATCTTCTGGTCATTACCATTTACATGTATTTATCTCTCCATGTCTGTAATAAACCTTGCTGAATCATTTTTCTATCGCATTGTCCCTTGTTCTCCACAGAGTTGTCTTTAGATGTGTTTTCAACTGTTCTTGCATTCATATAGATGAAGATTGAATTTTTTTTTTTTTAACTTCTGTGGAAATCTTAAGGAAAAAAAAAAGGTTTATTTTACCTCCAATTCTGCAGGCACCTGATTGCAAGGCACCACTTATGTATGAATCACTACTAAACATGTAGGGAAATAACACAGTAACACTTGAAATGATACTTGGGGGGAAATGAGACACAGCAAGTAGGTTCAAACATGGACAGCAGTATTACAGCTGGTGTTCATGTGTGAAACTTGCTTGGAAAGAATACTTCTACTGTAAAGCTAGAAAAATTCTTTGGCTAAAAGTAATTCAGAACTATACCGTGGACATGAGCAGAAAATACTGTACAGATAAAGGGCTCAAGATCATTTTGCTATGGATGAAATAATGCAATGATATTTATAGTGCTTTGTAATCAGAGAACCCTAATTGAAATATTTTGGATGCTTTGCTAATTTTGCCACATCCAGAAGCCTTCTGTACCACCAAATGAAGTAGAATCTTGTATTTAAATTATTTATTCAACAGTTTTTGTTAATCTATCCAGGCAAGAGTCTGCTCCTCTTTTTATGCCAGCAAAATTACCAATGGTTAGTTGAATATAATTTGATGTAAACGGACTTTCCTACTTCTAATCTGAATCTTATAGCATTTACACATTCTTAAATATGCTATTCAGATACCTTTCCCACTTTTCATTGTGAAATACTGATTTTTGTTTGATTGTAAGTGAAATCCCTTCCATCAGTGTGAAAGAACATGGTAATAAAAGGGCTGCTTCATGGCTGATGAAAAGGAAATGATTATAGGGGGAACTGAGCTGTGCACATTATTTTGTGTTTAAAATTTGACTCAAAACTTGAATTGTAATACTTTTCTTCTTATGTATGAGTGATATTTGTTATATTTAATTCTGCCTGGCTAAAAAGATGCAAACGGAACATATTATTGGCTTAGTGACTCAGATTTCTAAAAAAGTGTGCATTAATCAAATTAAAGTTCATACCACTGAATGCCTGTTCATGTCCTGCTTTTCTAATCTGGGAAAAAAAAGCCACCGTCACTGAAAAATACACTGGTTTTAAATTATTTGTATCCTTCCAACAATTAGTGCATATGAGAAAGAAAGAAGAGGAAGGATATTTTTAAGACTCTTTCTAAAGGCAAGAACTGGATTACACATCATTCTAAGAGGCAAGAGGGTAGAGAGCGAAATGCAAATAAGGGTGAAAACTCTATTATTGCTGCAGAAGTATGTAGATGACTAAGTCAAGTGCATCCCTTGTTTTCATTAGAAAAGACAATAAAATTTCTTCTCAACCAAATACTATTCTATTATCATTCTAACTGTATTGTAACTTCCAATGTACTTCACCTGAGCAAAATCAAAGTTACTGTTAAATTAATCAACTGGACTTTGCTGAAGGAAAGCAAAAGATAAAACCATGAATACGTAACAGTACAAGGTATTGATAGGAATATGTCTGATGCTAGGCATGCCAACTATGATTGGGCAGTTGGAAAGTTCTCCAGCATGCAACGTTTTGGGATGGATCACTATATGATTTAGCAGGTCAGTAAAATTCCCCACTAGCCATAGTTATTTTGCCCCTTTTTTTTTTTTTTTAAAATCTGATCTAGATTCTCAGGAAATTAGGGAGCCTTTCCAATTATTTCAGCAGAAATCAGACCTGACTCCCTCTCCCACTGCAAAACAGCATTCCAATTGCTGCTTCTGCAGTCTCTCTCTGTGCCACAGAACAGGTCTTTGTGAAGACAGAAAATGAAGTGTTTTAAGGAAGAGGAAAATCTCCTGATAAGCTTTTGATGGCATGAAATCTGGCCTTTATACCAGGAAAGCTGCAATGTCTATCAGTAGGAGACTTGACCCCATTTGCTACTTCTTGAGCAGTACAAAATTGGGGGCTTACATTCGGTCCTGAAAATCCCTTGAATTCCTACCGCTGAAAAAAAGAAAAAGGAAAAGAAAAGGATGATCCCATTTGTTATAGGCTATGGATTTGTGGAATAATGAAACATTCAGAAATGTTTAGATTATGTCTAAACATTCCATTACATTGTTTAATACGCACTGCATATAAGCATAGTTAATTCTATATAAACAGGTAAAGTGACTGCTTAAAAAAACCCAAGCAGCCCTTGCATGCTACCATTGATAATTCAGTTTAGAAATTAGATTATAGCATTTTAGAGTGGCAGCCAACACATGTTAATCAGACTTTTTGGTCAGGTTGGAGAAAGTGGAGAGCATTTATTCTCTCCTTCCCCTTTTCTATATTTTATCTTAGTATAGATTCATGTTTTACTTTGTTCTTTCTGCTCAGGTTCCTTTCCTTGTATGACTCGTATTGTCAATAAAAAAAAAATCCAAAACACAGTTCTACAGAACTGGTTATTTATTTGTTTCATATATTTATACTATATTAGAAGTATAGTTCTACAGATACTATTAGTAGTAAATCAGCCACATTTGAATGAAACAATCCCTAAATCCTGCTGAAGTGGTTACCAATTCTAACTCTGTGTAAACAAGAGAAACTATCAGTTTATCCAAATATAAGTGACCAGCCTAAGTCAAGTAAAGTTTACATAGAGACATCAAACAGATGCCACCAGAACATCTCATTTTGCAAGCATTATCATCTCATTAGGAGCTCTGAGACATTCTGTTCCATTAAAACAGGAAAAGGCAGGCTGGAGTAGGTGTCTAAAACATTATGCAGCTCTGTGCGTCTGTTTACTGTACATGGTCATGCTTAATCCTCACTGCTTCTAATGAGGTTTTAGTGAAGTTAATTGTGTTAAAAGGTTTTGCCTCTAAGAGCTCTATGACTGCAGTAGCAAGACTGCTTTTGTTGAATCACTGAAGGCAGGTACCCACTGCATTCTGAAGGCTTATTTTGATATAGTTTTCTTCAGAGTTTCTTCTTTTGCTATTGTTTTGTATTTAACCACTTACTGTTTGCCAAAATCTGCCTTTATTGATGATAAACATAGTATTCTTTGTAGCTGTACATACCCCATCCCTGGAAATACTCAAGATCAGGTTGGTAGAGGCTCCGAGCAAACTGTTCTAGTTGAAGATGTCGCAGCTCATTTCAGGGGAGTTGAGCTAGATGTACGTTATAGGTCCCTTCCAACCCAAACCATTCTATGATTCTTGATGCTTTATGTAGGAGAAAAGCAGCAAGAAAATGATGACCTACTGCAATGGACCAGGACCTGGATGTCCTTGGAGATGACATGTCCCCTGATATCATCCTTCACCTGTAACTGAGACATTGTGTTCTGTCCTCTAAAAGACCCATGAGATGTATCTCATTGCCTTTTTCCCAGGCTCCTGGTGACAGAGCTCTGGCAGTACAGATCATTATTGAAGTCCTGGGCAATCTCATGCACCAGGTACTGGAATGGCATCTTCTAGTGCAGCAGGTGTGGGGGATTTCTGTTAGTGACTGTTCTCTCACAGTTACCTGATGCAGGTCAGTACTTCCTCACTCCCATAATTTTTGACATGT
Organism: Zapornia atra; assembly: GCA_013400835.1. Classification (NCBI taxonomy): domain Eukaryota; kingdom Metazoa; phylum Chordata; class Aves; order Gruiformes; family Rallidae; genus Zapornia; species Zapornia atra. The sequence goes on from VZTU01023003.1 coordinate 15,861, forward strand.
CTTGAGAATTTTGGGATGTCTTGAATTTTTTTTTTCTGTACAAGCTTAGCTCATAGCACATCATAAACAGTCTAATACATTTTGTTATTTTTATTGCAGTAGTGGTCCTGAAACTCAGAAGCAGGTTTTTACAACCCTTAATGCTGTCCTTTCAGAGGAGAAAACATGTTCTGCCAAACTCTTCCAGCAAAGTTAAGAAAGACAGCATAAGAAATAACAGAAAGGATTAGCAGTACACCTGTTATTTCCTACTTCAGCAACTCATGTTTTCTGCAAATGCAAAGTTATTGGTTTGATAGACTGTTTACATTTATGAGCTCAGCAGCTATGTGACAGTCAGTGAAGATGACTAAATATATGTTTCAGGAGAAAATACTTTGAGAAGTACTAAAGAGAAAACTCAAAATGAGATAGGAATGAGGATAGAGGTCAGATTTCTGACATTTAAATAAATGTGTGATAGAGCAAAAAGCTTGTTCCTTTCACAGAGTTGTCATATTTCAACATGCCATGATTTTTTTGTTTTTTAAATAGCACATGGTTTTTAATATGAGGGTTGTGAGTTAAGAGGTATAGTCTTGGTGAACGCACATACATGTCAAAGAATTTATAAAGGTGGCAATTTAATCTCCTTCTGAGGTAGATCAACTGAGTACTCTGGAGACAATGGGAAATTTTTATGGCAGCTTAGAAGTTATGGGAGATGATGATTTACCTGTGCCATAGATGGAAGATCAAGTGCTCATCATTTACTAGCATGTCTTGTTTCTGGTAATCAAATTCCACGCGAAAAAAAAAGTTTTTTCTTCTTGTCCCATTTTGTCTCTGCTCAACATTACTTCTCCCTTTCCTGACCCCTGCCAGTAGCTACATTCTGGAACAACTATGTAACTGGATTTTTCTCACTCCTTTGCTGTTTTCCCTACGAAGTCCAGCTGCCCACTTTTATTTGCTGTGTACAGAGCACCTCTGCCTCCATTCTGTACAAAGACAGAAGTGAAAAGTGGAAGCTGAACATACATGAATAAATACATGGAGGTGCAGTTGAAAGTATTTTCCTCTTGCCAGGCCACTGCTGAAGCTGTGTCCTGGGACACGTGCAAGGCACCATCTTCCTCCCATGGAGAAAAGTGTTTCCTCTTTAAGGTCCTTGTGTGAGAGACCATTCGTAACAGCATGGCATTGCGGGAGGCCTTAGGGAAATCTGCTTTGTGTTGCCTGCTACGACGCACAGACCCCTCTGCCTGTGGTAGGCAATAGCGGCAGCTTCATTGCTCCGTTGTGACCAGGCAGGGCCATGGAGATGGGGCCAGACTAAGACTTTGCTGGGATGTGGAACTGTGATTGGACCCGGCTTGGGGGGACACAGCTGGGCAGGGCAGGGCTCTAGGCAGTTGCAGACAGACTCTGCTGCAGTGCCCTGTGATAGGGACTGATAGCCCTGGGGGCTGGGATGGGGTCCTGGGCCCTGGATAGGTAGAGGAAAGCCTGGGGGGTGAGCAGGGAGAGGCAGTGCTGTGGATGCTCTTGATGCCCTGAGGTAAGTCATCAGCTTTTTTATTTACAAACTCATCAACGCTTTAACCATAAGATGGAGCCAGTAATTAACTTGTACTAATGATACAGAGCTGACTGGACAGCCTCAGAGAAGCGTCACATAAACCCTGTGCAATGGTGACAGTCCAGGTAAGCCTGGTGTATCCAGACAGTTACAGATGTTCATAACATATAACATTTCCAATTATTCATTGTCTAGTAGGAGCTGAGAAATAATTTTTAGGGAGTTGAATATATGAGACAAAACTGTTTTTACAACTTTAGCGTATAACAGACAAATAAAATTGCACAAGGTAGTAAGTATTTCCTGGGTAGTCCATAAATATAGCGATACTGTAAAGTGATGTCTGTGTTTGCAGAATGTACCAGACTATATCACTATCCATTAGATCAGCCTAAGGGCATGTTTCTGAGGCAAACGTTTGCCTAATCATCTTTGCAATGTTTTTGCTTGTTTCCTAGCAGGAGCAGAGGAAGTAATAAAAGTTAAATAAGGTTAATATGAGAGGAGTATGGATGATTCAGCTTTTATCAGTTTGGGTGAGAAATAACGAGTTTATTAATAGACCTAGAGCTCTAGAAAGCCAATAGGTTGCTCCACATCCAATTTTTCTACTATGGTGCAGGTTATAATAATTTGGGTTTCATAATGTATTACATTTATCTGCATCAATGACTTGCATATCATGTGAAAACATTTTCAGCTGTGTTGTTATTACAGTGCAGTTTGAATTTGAGTTGCTCTGTGTATACATTTTATGTCATGAATTTTGGTTGCAACTGAAATGAGGTGTTTGAAATATTACATATTATTGTAAGTATATAAAGGAGACCATCTGATGAGGGCTGTAGCTGTGGAATCTAATGATAAAATCTGGTGCTAGGCTTGTAGTCCAACATCAGAAAGTCCACAGCCTCATGATACAATGGACTGGCCTGATATAAATGCATTTTGTGGGCTGTGCTTTAGAAAAAGTTGTCAGTTAACTTGTTACACTGGTTGTTACACACCAAAACTATTGAAACTGTCCTCTTGGTTGATCCAACAACACAGCAATTCACAAAAAAGAATCCAAATAATGTGGGACTCAAATCTTTGAGAAATTGCATGTTTAAGGCCTGATGATGCCCTAAACTTATATAATATTTTGTATTTGCTTAATGCTAGTGGCATTTCTAGTGACTTCAAGTGCTGCGAGGGTAATCTACAGAGGTACAAAATGGTACATCCTTAATCAGATAGCTGGCTTGCGTGCTGTGCATTTTTGCATTGCTGGTTTGCATGCCTCTATCTTGCAAAACAAGTTAACACTTAAGAAAAGAAACAAACCCCACCACAACAGAACTTTTTTTTAAATTCATAATAAGTAAAATCTAACTAGGCAAGTCAGGTTTTTAAATCTACTTACTGAAAAATCTGAGTACGTTGAGGTTGATGTTGAAGATTTCGTATTTGAAATGATGTTTGTTTTGACAGAGCTCCTTGTTCTCCCACTTTCCTTGCCAGGATGCCATTTGAACTAAACGTTCCTTATTATTCTATTGAATGAGAGTGAGATGTTCTTGCAAAGAAATGAGCAGTTTTGTTTATTACAAGCCTGTTAATATCAATCTGCAGTTATTAATAGGTAGGAGAGTGCCAGCATTTTAATAATGACTAAAGTCGCGCATTTCATATTAAATATAGCATACGATATTGTTTTGATTTAGTATATTTGTTCTGTGTACAGATAATAATGCTTATGCTAATTATTGATTAATACTTTTTGAGATCAGAGAGTATAATTTTCTTTTGACAGATCTCATTTATGACACCAGTTACAGATTTTCAGCTACCTCTGGTACAGGTTTCTCAAGGAAAGGGCAGGAATGGTAGAAGGGAAAGTTTGCACCTCAGCAGTGATGGATGTCATACTTGCAGCTGATGTGAGGTGTTTGCAGCTGTATACTGATGGTTTAAACTGGGATTGCATCCACATGCTCTTCCTTTGAGGTCAATAACTTTGTGTTTGAGTAAAATCAATCTTTGAGAAAAGGCATCCAACCCTGATCTGAAGAAATCAAATCAAAAGACCAACCTTTGCCTGAAGAAATCAAAGGATGCACTATCCAACTACTCCTTGCTGGTTTGTGTATTTCTAGTTTAAATGTGTTTGTCTACCTCTTCTATCTTTTACTCTGTCATGATTTAACCCCAGCCAACAACTGAGCATCACACTCGCTTACTCCCCCCAGGTGGGATGGGGGAGAGAATTAAGAGGAGAAAACTGAGAGAACTCGTGGGTTGAGATAAGAAGAGTTTAATAATTAAAATAAAATAGTATGATAGCAACAATAATAATTTTAAATTAAAAGGAGAATAAAAAAAAAAAAACCTAAGAAAAACAAATTATGGAAATTGGTGACCACCAATCAACCCTGTCCCTAAGTTGTGGCAGCCCCCAGACAGCTTTCCCCAAGTTTATATGATAAGCTGATGTCATATGGTATAGAATATCCCTTTTCCAGTCTGTGTTAGCTGTCTTGACTGTGTCTTCTCCCAGCTTCTTGGGCACCCCAAGCCTTCTTGTTAGCAGGGCAGTATAAGAACCTGGAAAGTCCTTATCTGCTTGGCAACAACTGAAACGTCAGTGTGTTGTCAATATTATTCTCATCCTAAATCCCAAACATAGCACTGTGCCAGCTATAAGGAAGAATTGACTCTACCTCAGCCAAAACCAGGACTGACTCCTTTTTGCCTTTCTCTTCTATCTGGAGAACCTCTAAGAAAATACCAGTGACTCTTGCTCTGAAGCAACAGGAGAACGCTGTCAACTGTGATCAAGTGATCTTGAAATCTCAGATAGACTGTAGGTAAAAGTAATGTCTGCTGTTTAGCAAATTATTTAGAAAATTTAAAATAGAAGCATTTTCTATACCACATTCTACTTCAAATACATGTAGCGATAATGGAACAGGCTCACCGCTGCTATAAATCTGCCTGTTCTCATTGATGTTGATATCATCTCCCCAGTTTATTCCTCTTGTAAACATTCTCTAGGGATTATGTGTTTGAAAAAAGATAATGAGAAACTAGGGGGAAAAAAAGTAAATAGCCTTTTCCAGGAACATACATGAAGTAGAAAAAGAGGATGCACAGCAGATAAAATATTTTGTACTTCCTATAAATTTCAAACCTTTCTTTGAAAAAGCTTTTCCTAGATCTTTTCTTCATTTTCAGAAGGGCAAATGTTTGCAATTACAGAAAAATATGGGATAAGTGAACACATAGCTATAGAAACTGCACAAGAGAATAAAAAATGAGCCTTTCAGAGAGGAACATCTGGATTTACAACCGCATTTAAAAATTACAGCTATGCAGTTTTTGTGATCACTAATATATGATAGAGCTAGAGAATTTACATTTCACAGCTCATTATAGATGCATACACATTTCATTTTAGTATTTGCTGGCCAGGTTCTCTCTCACTCAGTCAATACTGTAATGGCTACCTCAAATTGGCATATCCTTAATCAGAGTCTTCACGAGCTTTAGCATATTGCTGCCTGAACGCTCCTTGTGTGGGTAGAAGCATGGTGTCATACTAGACCAAGGGTGAGCACTTGCAGGCAGGAGATACAGACTGTTTCTTTCGACAGCTGTGCCTGCTTTATGTCATTGTAAACTGGTTGTGAAATTACAGCTTTTCATTAGATTTCAGAGATGTCTTAGAAATGTCCACTGGAAAGGGCAATGGTTAACATTAAATCTTTCTAGCTCATGACAATTTTTTCTTACCATCCTCGTCTGCATTAGATACAAAATATATCTATCCCTTATTCATCCCAGGGGACTCATTTCCTTCTATCCTCAAACCTCAAAATTCTAAAAGAAAATAGCCCATCTCATTCCCATTTAACTCCAGCTACAATCAATCCTATGCCATCTCACTGCCCCGTCCTCTGTGATACAGAGAGAGCAATTTCCATCTATTTCCAATCCATTTCCATCTAGGCAATGCCTTTTGCTTTATTCAGACCAAGGGTTCCTTAGAATTCAGCAAGAGCATCTTCAGACTGATTTTTGCATTTATCTGGGTCTGCAAAAGGCTGTAAGTGTCTAACACAACCTTTCCTCCTACCTGGGGGCGAGCTGTCAGTATAGCAATAATCACAGTCCATAGTTTGGTGTGCCAGGTTACTCTGACAGACTGTAAATACTCCTCCCTAGCTCCTAGACCAGACAACAGAAAGTACAGGCAAATGCAGTAACTATAACACTGCTTATATGGATAGTTGAAGTTAACCACAGACGATAGGAAATGCTTCCAGCTGGTAGGAAATGCTTCATGGAGGTATGATTTCTGATAACAGGCATGTTATATTTCTCTATTATTTCTTATTTTGTCGAAAAAGGCCTTCACACACACACACACATACCTTTTTGTCTGTTGTTTATTTGGCCTTCGAAAACCAAATTAACCTAGCTAGTGAGTTATTTCACTAGTGGAAGTGCTGACTGATAAAACACAGACAAAATTGTTGTAAGGAATGTTTTTACTGTTGTCTTCAAAGACACAGGTTTGAAATATCATAAAGATATCCTGAAAATATAGTCAGATGTAAAGATGGTCTACACTTTGTAGCTGGAGCTGTTGAAGAGACTGGCTGGTGCTCAGTGAGAAATGCAATTTGTTGCCTTCTAAGTTTTGTATTAGAGTACACCAGGAACTCTAATACAAAGATTCAGCCACCTTGTTACTCACCATGGCAAGTCCACTAAAATAATTTTATGTTACTCACAAATTCATCTTGGATATTGTCACAATCCAGATTATAAAATCAAACAAAAATGTAGGTGTAATATAGGTACCAAGTAGTCTCATATCTTCAGGCAATTTATAAAGCATAGTATAAAAAATGCCCTCACCCAAATATGATGACTTGTTCATATTTCCAAAGAAACACCACCAGCACATTTCACTTCTCCATCTCTTGCCATGAGGCTCAGCCAGGCCAATTGCAGGGTTCTGAATGGGGGTTGGGGCAATCCCTAGTACCAGTACAGATGTGTGATGAAGAGATTGACTGTAGCACTCCTGAGAAGAAACTGGGGATAGTGCCAGATTAAAAATTGGACATGAGCTGCCAACATGTGCACTTGCAGCCCAGAAAGCCAAAGATTCCTGGTCTGCATTAAAAGAAGCATGGTCAGCAGGTCAAGAGAGGTGATTCTCTCCCTCTACTCTGCTGTTGTGACACCCCACCTTGAGTACTATGTCCAACTCTGGTGTCCCCAACATAAGAAGGATATGGAGCTCTTGGAGCAAGTCCAGAGGAGGGCCATAATGATAGAGGTCTGGAGCACCTCTCCTACGAAGAAAGGCTGATAGAGTGGTGCTTGTTCAGCCTGGAGAAGAGGTAGCTCCAAGGAGACCTTACAGTAGCCTCCAAGTACTTAAATGGGGACTTAGAAGAAAGATGGAAAGACACTTTTTTCTTCACCAGGGCCTGTAGTAAGAGGGAAAAGGGTAATGTTTTTAAACTAAACTGAAGTAGATTTAGATTGCACATAAGGAAGAATCTTTTTACAATGAGGGTGTTGAGACAATGAAACAGGTTTGCCCAGAGAGTTTGTGGATGCTCCGTACCTGCAAGCCAGGTCGGATAGGAATTTGGGCAACCTGATCTTGGGAAAGCTGTACCTGTCCATGGCACAGGGTGGGACTAGAGGATCTTTAAAAGTTTTTTGCAACACAAACCACTCTGTATTATTCATATTGTACTTTTTAGGGAACTTCATATGGAAATATAACATGACAAAAGAATAATTATTTAAATTGTTTTGCTGTTTATAAATTTATATTAATTTAAATTCACCAATCTGTTAAGTGCCTGTTTTGTGAGCTTAGTTTATTTTCCACCCTACGTTTCCAGAAGCTATTATTGTGCCATTGCTGGATGTTTCCAAGGTTGCCATGCTTTCCTGGTTTCCAGAGAGCAAACAGATGAGTATCATCACACTGTTATTAGGTAGCTTAGGTCTGCTTGTTTTCTACTTGAGAAGGAGCTGTGCAATGTCTTCTTGTCTGCTTCTGGTCTACAGGTTTTATCTTGAAAACTTTTTACCTAATTCTGATTACTCTCTCTCTCTCTCTCCCTCTCTCTCTCTCTCTCTCTGTCTCTCTCTTTGTCTTTCCCTTTCCCTGGCTTACTCTAACACTATTTCTTTTTCATGTTTCCATAATCTGGGAGGGTTTTTTTTTCTTATCCACTGGAATGTTTGTGGCTGAAAGATTTTAATTGTGACATTGCATTTAGGTAGTTGAATTTTGTGTTTATTTTACATTCTCACGTTTAACTTGATTATATTCTGCTGCAAACAGCTTCGAGTATATTTAGCATGCTAAATAAATATATGTGTGCATTTTTGATGTATTATGTACATTTAGAGATAGCTCATATATTTTCTTATCTATTTATTTACTATTTAAACTCATTGAAGACATATTAAAGATTATTAAGCATTCAGGAATGACTGAAGTGCCACAGTAACTGCAGAAGTGGTGCAAGAAGCACAGGGATACTCAAAGCAGTTAACAAACACTCAAGGCCAATACCTTGTAATGATCAAGCGCTGCCTTTATCTGGGTTTCAAAAACAACTGGGGATAAATAAATTACGTAAATGTATTCAGGAGCACAAATCCTCTGGAGTAAATGTCAAAGCAATTGTAAACCACAGCATCTTTAAAATTAACAAGTGGTACAAAAAAGCATGTGTCTAACGCCTGGAAGACCAGTCGATTGCTTTTCAGACACAGATCTGGGGGGAGAGGAAAGCGAGTCTTTAAATGTCACTTGGGGAGGGCAGAATGGGAAGGAGGAACTGAGAAAAGTCACACATGAAGCAGGAGAGATCTTCAGCATATATTGAGATCTTGACAGGTGTACTTGTGATTAAGCTTGGCTGTGAAAAATATAGACATCATTGCTGTTTTGCTAGTATGAGACAATAAAATGTCATTAACTCACGAATAATGGCTTTTTTTTGTCAGACAGCCAAGAAGATAACATAATCTTCCCTAGTTCCAGTAGTAATTATATATGTAAAGGTAGCAGTTTTAACATGATCCTATGGAATGCAATAAAAAATAAATTTGAAGTTTAATCCTGTAAATTTATTGACATTCAGTGTCCAGTCATAAAGCATTTATTAGGAATAAAGTGTGTGATTAAATAGTTTGTTACATAGTGCCAGAGCTGCATTGAAATATACCCAGCACATGTCTACCCTATACATTGCAAAGCTCTGGGATAACATCAGAGTGCATTTCAGATGACATAGTCCTGCAAAATGGAGGCAGCATAGCCATATGGGCTGTTTATATGCTGTGCCATGTAGGCATATAATTGTTTCAGCTGAGCTGGGTATCTAAATTAATGCTTTATTGTTTAGCACAGATCTGAAACACTGTCTTTTATTGTTCACGCAGTGAGCATGGGAGTCTCTAGTAGTAATAGATGCTTCCATTGATTCAGCAGGGCTAAACAGAGGAGTGAAGACCTAGTAATAGGTGTTTGCAAACACAATGCTTCATGAAAATAGGGAAGATATTTCTGCAGTAGTGTGTATTGTCTATTAGTTTGAACACATAGATAGATTTAAAGTTTTAGAGTATCTGAATAGCAATAAAGGGCTACTATTGTGCAGAGATAAATTGGAATCTGTCAACCTCTTATAAAATAGTTATATGAGCATCTTGTCCACAAAGACACGTTTCCTGTATGATAGCAGAGGGGGCAGAAAAGGTATTGAGTTTATCAGCATACCTGACAACTGTGATAATGAAAACCTAGAACATACAAGAAGGAATAAAAATACATGCTGTCAATTCGTTCATACTTCACAGCGAAGAAAAAACCTCTACTTTTTAGAAATGCAAGTTGTATATTTTGGCTAGTGATTAAATAAAGCAAAAGAGCTGGGCAATGACCAATTCTATATGTGAAGAATTTGAGATTTTTAAACTTAACATTTAATTAAATTCTGGATTGTAGAATTTTTCCCAGTGGTATTCTGTGGAAAGCAGCCTGAGTTAGCAGTAACTGTGGGAGCTGTAGAGAAGCTAACAAAATTTCCTGAGTCTTACCTGACCATCCATAAGCTTTTTTAATTAGCCAGAGCAATTGTCAAACTGCTGCCTGCCAGAATAGATGAAACCTTTCCTTTGTAGTATCTTGATCAATGCAAAGGCACTGGTTTTGGAGAGGTGTTTGCCTCTACGGGTTGATCTGCTGAACGCCTCAGCAGCACCAGCAGCTAGGCTTGGTTGGAAGATTAACCAAGGCTCTCTTGGTGAGACCAAAAGGCCACTTAACCTCATATCCTATTTTTGACAGTGGCCAAAAGTGAATACTTAATGAAAAATATAAGAATTGGGACAGGTTTCTGGTAATAAGTTCTGGTACTTTTGTATCCTCCTCCCATTTCCATTTCAGGAAGACTTGGATGTGGTTTCTATATTGTTTGTAATGTGCAATTATTTTTCTTCAATGTAACAAGGGCTACTGGATCTTCAGCCCTCTGGATATCCCTAAATTGCAGATTACCAGAAACAGAGACAGTAAAACAGGGGTCCATTGCTCTCATTCTCCAAAACACTAAGGAAAGTACCCACCTCAATATGCACCATAGCAGCACAGACTTGTCCATAAAGTTCAAGTGGTACTCAAGCACTGCAAGGGTGGTTCTGTGTCACAGAGCTGTGTGCTGCTCTTTTTTTATCTTCAGCTTCAGGTGTATGACTGGGGATGACAAAGCAGAAAGATCTTGGTTTAGTTTACTTTGAAGAGGCAATCCCAGAAGCTGCTGTCCGTGAGTTCTGAGCTGAGGAGTGTCTGTGGGAGGAAGCTGTCCTGCTCTTGTTATTTCAGAGGTCACTGGAACAGGGGTTGCCTGGAAGTATTGTACTGTGCCAAGGAAAAAGACGGGGACCTTTGCTGAAAAACACCCCACAGAAGAGGTTGCTTATGTTCCCTATCCTTTTCCCCCATGTCTCTGCCTTTTCTGTAGAGTCCTGAATCATAACAAATACTGCTTTATTTAAAACCCCTGATGATCTTTCTAGCCTTGAAATTTCCCCTGAGCCCTGTTCCTTTCCTGAGTCATTTGCACTGCTTCTTCTGACCGCTGCCCTGTGCTTCTTAAATAACTTCTTTTCTGTATTTTCTGTCCACTGCGCCCCACCACTAAAGTCTCAGAGAGGTGTTTTAACAGTTTTCTGCTAAAAGACTGGCTCAAGTGCAGTTCCAGCTGAAGTAAGAAAAAGTGTGTTTGCTAATTGTTTGGTTTCCATGGCACCAAAGACTTCAGTCTTTTTCTCTCTTGTTTTGACAAGCCATCTTTGTACCAAGAGACCATAGAGATCATAAGTGGGTTTTATGCTGAATCCTTTTGTGATATCAGTGCCTTTGTAATCAGAAAATGGCAAATACACAGCTAGTAGGATGGCCAGACGTAAGGGTCTGGTAGTTGATCGCTCTTCTCCGTACCATAGAAGTGGGCTAAGAGAAGTTTTGTCTGTATGAATGACAGGAAGATGCAGAGCTGAAGATAGATTGGCAATTTCTCTATATGAGGTTTTTTTCCCACTGAACAAGCTTCCTATCTGTGTGACCTGGAAGCAAGTACTTGGTTAAGAATGATGATAGAAGTGCTGTAAAGTAATCATTTATGTTATTCATTAGAAAGGGTCTCCCTGAAGCTTTGCTGAGTACATAGATGCCTGTGCCAGACAGACCAAGACAGCTCTATTAGATATGAGTTATTTTCCATCTCCTGCGAAGGTACAGAGTGTGTGTTTCATAGAGACTGCAAAGCTCCTGGGGTTAGCACTACCTTCCCTCTCCCCGACTTTACTGTCTATCATCTGCACTGTCATGTGTATCCAAAATATTCTACTGACTCCTGAAAAGCAAATTTTATGATATGGAAAAAACTGCTAGATAGAATTCTTTTTAATTTGGGTTTTTTTGCAGTCAACTATTAAATGCTACAGAATATACATTCAGCAATTAATCCACTTCACAGAGATAGGCAGTACTTGATTAGTACAATAAAAACTTGTTCAGACTCTGTGACAGATAATTTAAATGATATGTGTTACCAAAATAGAGAGGTTTTATTTGAGTCTGGTGCATGGGAAAGTGTTGAAAGTTAGTTATTTTTGAAGAGCTGATGGCCTAACTAGATTGCCCTGGTGAGTTATCATGATGCAACTGGAAATGGGAATAAATGAAGAAACCGTTGTGGTACATGATAAATCTATCAGCTGTCAGGATGTCAAATTCCTTGTGTATTCATCCTCCTCAGTACAAGGAGAGGATGGGGGTCATCACTTTTGGGTAGCCATGAGACAGCCAAGTAATAGCAGTTGGGGGACAAAGACATGATTTTTCACAGTACCACTGAGGCAGCCTCCCTTTCCCCAATCCCTTTGTACTGCTGCTTTCAACAGGACCCTGGATACAATCCTTACATCTGATCAACAGAAGCAGTCAGCAGGCACTGAAAACAGAGAGATGTGTACTGCTGTATGAGGGGGAGCTTGCAGTAAAATCAAAAAGTATTCCATAACAGAGCCTTCTCAGTCACAATGTAGCTTGTCAGGTGCACATCAATCTCTATCTTCTGTCTTTGGGAATAGTCCACTATTTGTCTCAGTGATGTGTCTGTCTCTGCCTCTTTGGGAAATTTCACTGTGAAGTCAGCGTTATCAGCGGTTTTTTTCACTCAGGAACAGAAGCATTTTTCCAGACCTATTTAAAAGCAGTATTCAAAGGATGGGCAAGCATGGTTTTGTTTGATTCTTTTTCTAATCAGGTTTTGAAAAGGAAAACGCAGCTATCAATTTAATGGAATGCTTGCTTTTCTGAAACTGCTCTTTGCAGTGGCAAATGACAAAAGGATACTGTTACCTGGGTATTTAGGGGTGCATTTCCTCAGCTGTAAATATATTTCCTTATAAATTAGACAACAAGGTGTTTTATCAGTGAAACAGTTGTATTGTCTGTTTGCTTCCCCCAGTGTGCTACTTTTTGGTTTGCACTGTTTTGATGATTTTTTTTCCTGGTCTTGCAGTTAGTCTGTAATAGGCAGATGCAAAATTAAAATGGTGAAAATTGTAAGGCATGTCAGTAACTTGAAGATTATTTGAAGCTTCAAAAGCCTTGTTACTGAACCTCTCCTCTCCCCTGTCCTCTCCTTCCCTTCCATGCTTTGTTTTTTCATTTTTGTAATAAAACATGGAACTATATTCAAAACTTAGTGAATGAAGCAATTCAAACTCTTTTTCTGCTCGGAGTCTATCAGTGGCAGATTGCAGGGATTTTTTCAGTGGCTTTCAGTTCAGAAATCAGTTGTAAACCTTGCCTACTAGAATGGGTTTCACTGTGTACTAATTTATGAGATTATTTGAAGGGGTTATTAATGTACAGTTTACTAGTGAACAGTTACGCTATGCCTGACACCTTCTATCCATCACCACTGCCTGTTGTAGCTCGAGGTGTCAGTTACAGTAAAGCTTATCCCTTTTCCAGGGCTGGAATACTTCTCCCTGGTTTATTTCTGTGTTTGAATATTATAGGACCTTATCCAATGTTTAGGCTTGCACACATATTTTTGCATTTGGATAAGAACAAGATAAAATAAATGATTAAATTATAATACTATTATTACCATGATTATGATAATTTGCCATTGTGGCTCAGCAGAGAGAAGCTAAGAGGCTGCTATCAAAGAGCTCGCAGCGTTATGGCTGTTGCTTCCTGATGCTGTCCCTGACACAGCACATTTCTACCACACCAGAAGCACTGGCTTTTGCTTGCATTGGCATGCTTAATTCCTACATTTTTGTATAAAGAACTATTTTTGGGGCATGATATCACAATTTCTTCTGAAATTATTGGTAATGGATTCTTTTAGTCACTACTTACAGACATGAACTCAAAGTTTTGAGGGAAGAAAAGGAACAAGGATTGAAGAGGGAGAAGGGTGTGGGAGAGGAAGTTGCTTCAATTAGTTCCAAATGGAATAATTTGTTACATTTCCAGCTCAGCATACTCATCAGTACCAGTGGAGAATCTGCAGTACACGTTAAACAGTTCCTTTCTGCTCTGTAAAACTCAGTGTGATTCCCTGCAGTGCAAAAGAAAAACAATTCCACTATCAATAATCTACAGAAACACTTCCAGCAGGTACCTCTGTTTTTAGGAAAAATTCCATCTGTTTTAACACTTCTGACTTACTAGGAGTTGATACATCTTCTTTATTGGTTTCTTTTTCAGAAAGTGATCAAGACCAACCTTGGTTATAAACCTCTAAGGATTTTTTAGGTTTTGTCCAGATATTTTCTTCCTCACTCTTCATGGGAATGTTACCTATATAACCTTCATAATCTAGATTTTTATATCTATATAGTAACTGTAGCTACCTGCATATTTAATTTATCTTTAAATACTTGATGTAGCAATGTCTGATCTATGTGATCAAACACAGGAATATACTTCCTGGTAACAGTAAAAAGCCCAAGCTTGGGGTTTCATATCCTTTCTTTAAAACTCTATTCCTTTCTCAGAATCACAGAATCACAAAACTTTAGGGGTTGGAAGGGACCTTGAAAGATCTTCTAGTCCACTCCCCTGACCAGAGCAGGATCACCTAGACTAAATAACACAGGAACATGTTCAGGCGGGTTTTGAATGTCTCCAGAGAAGGAGACTCCACAACCTCTCTGGACAGCCTGTTCCACCCTAACAGTGAAAAATTTCCTCCTTATATTCCCTGTACTGGACTCTTACTAATTCCATGTCCTTGAACTGAGGAGCCTAGAACTGGACACATTATTCCAGGTGTGGTCTCACCAGGGCAGAGGAGAGGGGGAGAAGGACCTATCTTGACCTACTAAACACACCCCTTCTAATGCACCCCAGGATGCCTTCTCAGCCAGGAGGGCACATTTCTGGCTCATGGTCATCCTGCTGCCCACCAGGACCCCCAGGTCTCTCTCACCTAGGCTGCTCTGCAAAAAATTTGTTGCTATATATTTCATCATTTATTTTAGGAAGCCCTTTCTTGCTTCAACAATACCATAAAAATACCCCATAAATCAAAGACACATGTAGCTATGCAGAAAAAAGTTCAACCTCTTTTCTTCTAGCCGTACAAGTAGAGGATACAAGCTAGTCTGAAGGAAGACAGACTATATACTGCATACTAAGACTGATGAAAACAGTATCCTTTGAAAGCTCATAAAGCTTGAGATAGTGAATGAAACTGAAATTTGAAATAATAAGAAAAAATAGTACTGACATAGTATGGTATCATTGCATAACTGAAAGTAGAAACTTCAGATCTGGAGCTCAGACATGTGATTTGCTCTTTCTTGACTTTTAAAGAACCATCTTTCTCCCTGCTGAATTCTACTGTGCTTTAGTAAAGGCTGACCTTTTGCTACAGAAGCAGCAGAGGATTCCAAAAGATATTGAAACCATGTCGTGACAGACATAAACTACTCCAACTGTTTACTGTAAACATATTTGATTTTCAAGTTAAATTGATTTCAGATGGGGTTTTTTTGAGGGGAAAAATGGTAAATCCAGACAGGGGGCTTTGAAGGAGATCAATAACTATGGGCCTCCTCAGATTCTACCAAAATGATGCCTTCAGAAGGCAAGTATCTATCATCAGAAGTGATACAAATGGCCCCTTCACTTACTTTCCAAAGTAAGGTAAGGTATGAGAATATTTGAGGCATTTTCCTTCTCTCCATTAACACCGCTGTTACAGTCAGTAAGCATTCAGCCTCCGTTAAAGTCATTTAGTCAGCCTCTTTGGGAGCATGTTTGTTATGTAGTCACCCATACTTCGTGCTCCTCAATGGCGTCTGTTTAAAACTGCAAGGCCTGTTAGGCTTACAAAAGACCTACAGATGTCTTGCAACAGGTACCACATTTGAATAGACAGTTTCCAGTTCAATGTCTAGACTACAGCACCAAACAAGTGAGAAAATATTCCATACGTGTCTTGATGCATTTACACTTTTGTTGGTCCTGGATGTGTAGCATGTTGCATTTATCTAATTTTACCTCCCAGAGTGAAAAATACAGTTAATCAAACCAAGGATTTCTTCCAATACTCTAGCTTCACCATTTGTTTTTTGTCTGAGTTGTATCACTAGAAAAGATGAAAACTATTTTTATAGCTAAGAGCATTTTACTATCTTGGATACATGATGTTCCCTTGTTTCTACTGTACACTTACAGTAGGCTGAGGGGAAGGAAGGTTGCTGACCTTCACCCTGAAAAAGGAACAAAAGTACAATCATACCCCCCATACACTGTGTTGAAGTCTGTGGATTTTCAGACTTCAGTTTAAGCACCATCTCTATAGTGTACCACTTACTTATAGATGTATTTCTCTTCAGAAGGAGAAAGCATTTGATGTGAATGATTTGTTCCATCTGTAACTACTGATCTCTTTTGGTATATTCACACAGAAGGCTTGAATATGGTTTCAACTGTGAGTATTTATTGTATATTTATTGTGTTTTAAAATAGTACAAAACATATTTCCAATTACTTTAATTTGTACTGTGTAGATAGCATCGGATCTTAAGATAATTTGACTTTGGTGACTGGAAGGTTGTTTCTAAAACCTGGCAAGAAAAAATGCATATAGATTTTTCAGGCATGAAATTTCAATAAAGTGACCTTTTGCAATATTATTTGAATGACAAGAACACAAGCACCTCATTGGAAACTTGACATTTACTTTTTTTATGGAATTATGCTTTAAAGTTTCATTTCCTATTAGGTTTCCTTTACATTTCTGTTTAAACTTGTGCATGTACATTAGTTTGTTGTAGGTGGGCAGATATAATTTCTAATGAAAGGGAGCCTGTAAGCCTGATATGTATGCACAAGCTGAAAAACTGGGCTTCTAACGTCTTGGTTTTCTTCACAGCCAAGGTGACACATTGTTTTTACTTCTCTATGTCTTAACTTCTACCATCTCTGGAAGCAAATAAAAGAACACAAACCGAACAACACTTGGAAACTAGTAGTATTGTGAAAAGAATGATATGAACTGTTTATTTTGGCTTTTTTCCAAGAGAATTTAAAATTTCCCTTTATGTGTCTGACTACATGGGGTTGTCTTACTAGTGGGTGATCAAAGTGTTTCTTTATCTAAGTACTGGTGAAAGGTTTTTTCTTCTCCTGTCCCTGCAATGACTGGTGTCAGCACTGACCTTTTGGAACTCAGACGGCTTTTATCCTGGCATTTTTGAGTTAGCTCACAGATTAAGTTTTAAACAATATTGAATGCTTGATTCACAAAGTCATACAATTTCAGTTAAGTCGTTATAACTCTGCAGAAAGGTCATTCCCCAGAACAGCTCCGGGTTGCTCTTTTGGCCCTGACTGATGACTCACTCCCAAGGCAAATGTGCAGCAAGCATTTCATGGCTCCAGGTGGGAATGGGCACATAAGAGTGTCTTGGGGATCTAACAAACTATCCTAAAAACAGTGCCTGTGAAATGCTTAAGGCACCTTATTAATACTGATGTTGCAGCATTTAACAGTTACGTGATAGATGATTGCTACTCTTGAAAAATTGGGTCAGGTTGCTATAAAAATGTGCTGGCAGTCTATCCCCTTGACTATTAGTTGCTGCTGCTAAGCTGTCCTGATTTGCATATATAGACTATATGTGTGAGTCATTAGTTATGTATTCAGGATTCTCCTGATCTCCCTTCTTTTACCAGTTTCTGATATGCAAACTAAGTGTTGCTGGAGCTTGACAGGATGCAAGAATTGTAATAGAAACCTCAAAACACCAAGATTAGTGAAGTCCTGAATTGCGTATGTATTAGTCTGATAGTTACACGGTGTCTTTACAGATGAAGTCAGGAAGGCTTCACTCTATAAAGGACATGTCTTAACTAACCTGCTAGGGCAATGGATTAACTAGTACGTTATGTTTCATATTACGTTATATTTCATATACTACATTTGGCTGTTGCTGTTCTGAAAAGTCTTGAAAATCTATCTTTGGTGACACTACAAGGAAAATCAATACTGAAACTGTAAATTCAAAGATCATTTCAATTGTTTAAAATTAATTAGAGAACTGGGAGAAATCTCTGTGTGTTACTCTTTTAACACGTTGTATTTTCGACAATGAGAATTTTCTTTCATGCTAACTCACTAAAAGTTATTTTTGGCCTCAAAATCTTTGTGGAGCATTATGCTTTCATTGAAATGTGGACAGTCTGCACTTTTCAAAATCAGCTTAGTATTTAGAAACATAAAAATAATTTTAAAACTTACTTTATACTGTTGACTTCGTAAGAGAGAAAAATAGATCTTTATTTCTTTATATTATTCAAATAATGCTATTTCCCAAAATTTTTTTGCTAGCAGCATGTTAGATGTCTAATATAGGAATGATAGGAAAACAGCAGTTTTTACTTTGAATTGCAAATATTACTTAATTCAGCTCTTTCTTTTCTTGGAGATCTCTTTAGTTACTCCTTTGCTTGGTCTTTATTTTGTTCTTTGATTATTAATTTTGCAAATAAAAATAATTTAAAGTCAGTCTACTTTAAGACAACTTTTTTTCTGTACCTGTGTTCAGGTAATGGAGAAGAAATTGAATAATGGAGAAGAAAAGAAGTTCAGGACTTGGCTGAAAAACAGACTTTTATTGTAAAGGCATATCCTTGTTATATGCAAAAGCTTTTTACATCCTTTGTTTGTCCTAACCAAGATATATAGGTTATCAGGGCTGGAGCTCTCTCTCCTTCTGTGTATATCTAGTGACAACTTGTCATGGTTTTGGTTGGGATAGAGTTAATTTTCTTCCTAGCAGGTGGTGTAGTGCTCTGTTTTGGATTTAGGATAAGAATAATGTTGATAATACACTGAGGTTTTTAGTTGTTGATGAGCAATGTTTACGACAAGTCAATGACTTAGCTTCTCACACTGCCCTGCCAGTAAGGAATCTGGAGGTGCACAAGAAGCTGGGGAGGACATAGAACAGCTGACCCAAACTGACCAGAGGGATATTCCATAACATATGACATCATGCTGATCAAAAAACCTGGGGTGAGTTGGCCAGGAATGCTGCTGCTTGGAGTCTGTCTGACCATGATTCAGCAGGATGTGAGTGATTGTATTGTGCATATCTTGTTTTGTTTATTCACAGATATAACAATGTTAGGAGTTGGAAGGGACCTGGAAAGATCCTCTTTTCCAACCCTCCCGCCAGAGCAGAATCACCTAGACTAAATCACACAGGAATGCATCTAGGCAGGTTTTGAGTGTCTCCAGAGAAGGAGACTCCACAACTCCCTGGGCAGCCTGTGCCAGTGCTCTGTCACCCTCAGAGTGAAAAAGTTCCTCCTTAAATTCCAATGGAACTTCCTATGCTCCAGCTTGCACCCATTGCTCCTTGTCCTTCACTGGCCATCACTGAGAAGAGCCTGGCTCCATCCTCCTGACACTCACCCTTTACTTATTTATAAACATTACTAAGGTCACCCCTCAGTCTCCTCCAAGCTAAAGAGGCCCAGATCTCTCAGCCTCTCCTCATAAGGAAGGTGTTCCACTCCGTTAAACATCTTGGTGTCCCTACGCGGGATTCTTTCAAGTTCTATGTCCTTCT
>VZTU01023004.1:7587-21231 GCA_013400835.1 Zapornia atra
TCATTCCCAGAAGAAATCCCCCAGTTTTCCTGACAGGGAGTAAACTCAACCCTACAATGCACCCAGACTTCCCAGGACAGATCCTTGGTTTTGGTTTGCAGTCTCTGTTAATCTTCAGGCCTGTGAAAGTTACTCCTTTTCTTTGACTAAATAAAAAGCTATAATAAAAACAAAATAATGAGTGCACTTCTGGCTGGAGAGACCTTATTCTCCTCCTCTTGTGTGGATGGCATTTCCAACAGATTTCACCAGGATAAGAGCTGGACTTGGCTTTCATCAACATTTGTTTTCAAATTCAGTGTAGAATTGTGAAATCCACTTCTGGGCACGAGGCTGAGTGAGGTTGTGAGTGCTTCATGAGACAGCATTAGTGACTGTGGTATGCTGGAGGAGAAGTGTCAATGTCTTGGAGAGACTCCAGAAAAGAGCAGCAAAAGTGATAAGAGATTGGAAATAATGACCTCTGAAGACAGGTGAAAGGAGTCAGGTTTTTCTCATCTAGAAAGTGGGACAGTTCTTATGGTGGTTTTGAAACAATTTGTAGGAAAAGAAGTGACATGAGATCTGTAGGATGTGGTATTAGGGTGATCTTGGGTTGGCCTGGATTATCTAGGAAGTTGTTAGACCTCTTTTGTTGCAATATTGGGGTGTGGGGGAGCAGTATGCAGCACTTCTCAGAGCAGTGCAGTGTGTGCCTCACCAGAACTTGTCAGCTGCAGGCACATTTGCAGGTTCCCCCCTCTCAGGAGTGGAAGGAGGGTGCACTGGCTTGCACTGGGCTTCAGGAAATTGGGACCAAGTACACGTGTATTGACACCAGTGGCTTGTCATTGGCCAAAGTGTTTTTCCAAAAGGGCAGCCCTGGCTTGTAGACATTAGGAGAAGACAGAACCACCACTTCCCCCTGTGGCTACCTCTAGTAATTTACTTGGAAACTTGAGCTTTATTTCTCATTTCAGTTAAGTCTGGTTTCATCTTCCAGCCACTGGCTTGAGTTACATCTTCATTTTCCAGGTCAGTAACCCCCTGCTCTTGTTACACAGTACATCTCTCCATGTACAGCACAGTTACATCACCATCTTTTATAAAATGAGACCAAAAATCCAGCCAAGTCCTACTGAACACATTCATCTTCGATGTTGTTCCTCACTGGCACACATTGCATCTCAGCATTTATCACAGGAACCAGGAACATCCAAAAAGAAAACTCAAAGTTGAAACAAAAATCTGAGGCATCAAAGCTAAAAGACTGTAAATGTTCAGAACAGAAACCTGTTGTTTGGACCTTTGGCCACCATTCCCTGTAACCACTCACCATGAGCCTTCTCCTGCCATCTCCAGGCTACCATGGCCACTATCTTCTTGTTATATTCCATGATTGCTTGGCACTAGTGATGCTTTTAACATGTACTGATGTCCCTGAGCACAGTGCTTTCTTCAACCTCCAGACCTGGAGGTTGGTGGCTCTGCCTGTGGCAGGGGGGTTGGAGCTCTATGATCCATGGGGTCCCTTCCAACCCAGACCAGTCTATGATTCTATGATTCTGATGCCATACAGCACTGTGAGCAGCAAGTACAACTTGAGTAGCTGCCCTCAGAGCAGCTGCAATCTCACCTGATAGGAGAGCAGCAGAACCAAAGCAGATACTTCAGCTGCAAAATCTGCTTGGAAAATTGGGGAAACACTCATAAGTCTTCCAAACTGAGTTTCACTACCAATTCTTCATCTGCCTAATTCAAATTAGCTTAGCTTTGATTACACTGGCTCCATTGCTCCCCTGGGTTGCAGTGTAGACACTCTGGCACACCACGCTCCATCCATTCTGTCAGCTGCAATCACGTCTGCAATGGGAGAAAGGGAGGAAATCAGGTTTGTTTGAAACAGTCTCTTTTTCCATAAAATCCTGTCAATTGACATTTGCCATGTTGCTGGCTCTGCTTCCACAAGCAGCTGGAGCTGATTCTGGGTGACATTATTTCACAGGGACTGATGCTGGTTTGCAGTTTCCTCAGGGATGCTCCCAGTTCTCTTGGCATACCAGGACCAATCCTGTTCTTCTGTTTTGGGCAGGGAGAGACCAGATGAGATTCAACAAAAGTAAGTGGAAAGGGAGGGAAGGAAAAAATCCTTTAAAAATCCCCTAAACCTCATAGGTTGTGATAAAGATAGTTTACTGGGATAGCAGAGAAAAAGAGATATAACAATAATGAGACTTTATAGCAAAATATACAAAACTGATGATGCACAAATGCAGTTTCTCACTGAACCTCACAACTCAGGCCATCCTAAAACCAGACTGTCCCCAAAAACTGTGTGTCTTGGAGCCATGTCCTCCTCTCACCAGCCCCCACTTTGGGCTGAGCGTGACATAATTGGCATGGAATACCCTCTTTGGCCTGTTTGGGTCACCTGTCCTGGCTGTGTCCCCTCCTAGCTTCCTGGGAAACCCCCCTTCTCATTAGCAGGGCAGTATGAACAACTGAAAAGTCCTTGATTGCTTGGCAACAACTAAAGCATCTGGGTGTTATCAGCACTGCTCCCATCCCAGCTCCCAAACACAGAGTTCTGCCAGCTGCTAGAAAGCAAATCAACTATCCTATGTCCAAGGTGGTGGAGGATGTTGGAGGCAGCTGGAGATTGTTACTCCTAGCTCAGAAGTGTTCAGGATTTAGAACAAATAGAAAGAAAGAAAGATTAAAGGTGTGGTGGAAAATGGGATTTCACACAACAAGGAAATTGCCCTAAAAATCATCCAATCTACTCTTTAAATGCTTGGTGTATCAGACAGTAAGTTGCAGTGGAGTGTTTTAGAAATATATTTCATTGGAAAAAAAAAAATCCTATAGTGCAGATAAATGTTTCCCTCTTGCAGACAGCTAAAGAAAATTCACTGAACAAAGAGCAGAGAGTGGCCTGGCCATAAATGTAATCCAGGTGAACAGGTTTATGGTAGAAACCAACAATAACTACAGGCAGAAATGCCCAAATCTGCTGACACTTCCCATGAGGAGATTGAGTTTTCACTTTTTGATAACTTTGCTACTTTAATTCACTTGGGCTGCAACTCCCTCAACCAGGGTCTAATCCAGACTGGGGTTGAAATATTCACTACTGTAGGTCAGGGCTATGGGTAAGGTCTTTATGAATTTCTTATCCCTGCCTGTGACAGCAGTGAGTGCAAGAATGACTCCACATTCCTATCCCTCTAAAATGTTTTAAAAAATCAGGAGACTCACCCAAACATTGCATTGAAAGGAAAGGGATGCTCTAAAGGGAAGCACCAAAGAATTTGACAATGGCAGCGGGGAGGCTGCCCTGATCTGTTGGCCCTACAGCCAAAGAACCCCAGCTTGCCTGCCAGGCAGAACCCTCCTGTAATATCACTGTGAGAAGTTGACAGATTTTAACACCATATAATACCAGATTTTCCATTTTAGTCTGGGAGAGAAAAAAATCTGGAAAAATACGACTTTCATATTGTCATTTAATTTGAAATATTTATTGCTGCTTGTGCACAGCCTCAGCACTGGAGAGAAATCTGCTATTTCAGGTTTGTTATGACTGTTTCAGTGAAGGTCATCAGTTACATCCACAAATGGGTTTGGTGACTAAATATCTCTTCAGCTGTTTAAATCCAACCCATGATCTCCCCTGACATTCTACTGCTCTACTTAGCAGTCATCTTCTCTTGGAGAGACTCAGACCTTCTAGGCTTTATGGGCTAACCCACTCTGAGAGGAATTTGGGAGTCTTGGTTGACAGCAGGTTAAGCATGAGCCAGTAGCATCCTCAGGCAGCTACAGAGGCTGGGGGGTGGGGGCAACCATATCCTGGGGGCATCATGCCTGGCATGGCCAGCTGGGCCAGGGAGGGGATTGTCCCACCCTGCACTGTGCTGGGGAGGCCTCATCTTGAGTCCTGGGTGCAGTTTTGGACACTGCAGCACAAGAAGGAGACAAAACTATTGGAAACTGTCCAGAGGAGGGCAAAGAAAATGGGGAAGGGTCTGGAGGGGAAGGGTCTTACAAGGAGAGGCTGAAGGCCCTGGGTTTGTCCAGTCTGGAGAAGAGGAGGCTGAAGGGAGACCTAATGGGGTCTGTGGCTTCCTGCTGAGGGGAGCAAAACGGCAGTGTCGATCTTTCTCCCCTCTTCGGTGCCCAAAGGAACAGCACGAAGCTGTGCCAGGGAGGTTTAGTTTGGATGTCAGGAAGAGGTTCTGTACTGAGAGGGGGTCGGGCACTGGCACAGGCTCCCCAGGGAAGTGGTCACAGCACCGAGCTTGACTGAGCTCAAGAAGCGTCTGGACGATGTCCTCAGTCCCATGCTCTGGCTTGGCCAGTCCTGTGTGGAGCCAGGAGTTGGGCTTGGTGATTCTTAGGGGTCCCTTTGCACTCAGGAGATTCTGGGATTCTAGGATTCATGGGGAACATGGTGAACACCAGCTGGGTTGGGCACCGGGACAGGCGGGAGCTTGAGGTGGAGGCCAGCACCAGCCAGGCTGTCCTGCAAGGGAGCTGGGAGCTCAGCCCCATGGCCAGCACCAGCCTGGCTGTCTCCCGAGGTGGGACTCTGGTGCCCACTCCAGACCTTCCCAGCAGTGCGGTCGCAGAGGATGCTGACCAACTCCCAGGCACACTGAGCGCTGCTCTTTGGGGGGGTTCTGGCTGCTCCCCCTCCATCCCCACTCCCAGCCCAGGGAAACAAGACCGGGACATGGAGCTGCAGGAGGCTGAGGCTGGTGCCCCTGCCCCCAGCCAGGGCCAGAGCTGCTCACGCCTGAGGCCCCGGTGCCCTCACAAGAGGAAGACTAGCAGCTCCAAGGACTCTGCTCCACCCACCAAGAAGCCACCCCGACGGTGATGCTGGAAGGTGGCCGTGGCAGCTGGTGAAAGGCGCACTGGGACAACGGCAGGGCTGTGTACCAAGCCCCATGGGGACCAGAAGGCCCTGCTCAGTGCTGAGTAACCTTCCTCTTCCCAAAAATACAGTAAAATGAAAGAGCCTGTGTAGTTTTAGCATGTCTACACGGCATCAGTTTGTCCTGTATTTGTGCTTGTTTGGATCAGTGTGGCCCTTTATAATAATTTACCCGCCTCTCAGTGCTCTCATGCACAGAAGAGCTCCAGTCCTGCTGCTTACACGGACACTACCTCTACCTGGCATGTATTATTAGAGGAAGTCTTGGTGTGGAAGCCCCCTTGCTCAGACAAACATGTTCTAACCTGTCTTCAGGAGACAGCTGGCACCCAAATGGAGCAGAGGCACTTCCTAAGCAGGTCCTGACCATGAGAAAAGCACAAACGGGCACTCGGTGTTGGATGTGTGCTCTGGAACATCTCACCAGTAAGAAACATTAGTGGCTAAAGGAGTTGTTACATGCTCAACCCTAGGAACCTTTACTTGTACTGCTGCTGCAAGTTTCAAAAGGATCCAAGGATGCGTATGGATGCACACCAATTTAGTCTGCTTGCAAAGAAGAATTAATCAACTTTACCAGGATAATTATACTCCCTACAAGTGCAGCTCCTCATAGGAGGATGCATGTAGCACAGTTTTCTGTTTTATCTTGCATTGCACTCAAAGAAAAGCAAAGCAAAGATGTTAAAGTATAAAAAGCATCTGTAGGAAGGAAGGAACCTGAGTGGGAGCTGTATGGTAAAATTATAACAGTGGTAGAATTATCCTGATCAATTTTCCATATAAAACAGACTTCAGAAGAACACATTTGTTAAACTATGTAAGCTTCAGCCTTTACTCTGGTGGCATCTCTGTCCACCAATCAGCATAATGAACACAGGCAATTAAGGTGCACCAGAAACCTGGTTACATTTCCTAAAGGCATTTCCCAATGTCCAAATGCTTGATTTGCAAAATTAATGAGCTGCTAAGGTCCCTCAGTATAAATCAGCACATCTCCACTGACTTCAGCTGATACCCTCTTATACTTACCAGCCGAAGGCTGGGTCCTCTGCAAGCCATGGGTTGCTTTGGGAGGAAGAATTATGGTTATTTTCAATATTTACAATTTTGCCCTAGAAGTTAATTTGGACAATGTAACCAGTGATTGAATGAAACAGCAGCCTGGGCAGAACCACAAGCTCTTATGCTAAGAAAAACCTGGCAGTTTCCTATGGCGTGAGTGAGGTGCCATTCAATGCCCAACTGTAATGGCCATCCTTACAGCCCCCAGTTTTCATCCAAGCAAATTTCTTCCCAGAAAACTGTATTAAAACTGCAGGATTTATTCCACACCCCCCCCCAGAAATCAGGAACCTGCACTGCCTCCTCATTAGCAGTAGGATATAATAGCAGCTGTGGTACATTTGCCATTTGCTAGGTGAAAACTATTTAAATGTATAAAAGATTCTGGTACTTGATTGTTCAGCAGCAGAAAGCGAATGGATGTCAAGTCCTTTGCTCACAACTGTGTTGGCTAATGCTGCCCTCAGGGGGTGAGACTCTTTCTAAAACCTGAAGTGTTTATGGCTGATTTGAGTGAAAGTGATTTGCTCAAAAACCTCCCTTGTATTTAGCAGTTTTAGCATTAAAGGACTGGCCCTACTCCTACAAAGGACCCGATTTCAATTCTGTTACCAGCATTTTCTTCCAGAAAAGTGTGGAGAAAGAGTGCAAGGAGCAGTGTCAGAGATGCAGTGAGTCCTGCCTTAGCAGCAGTGTGACCCCACAGCTTCCTCACCCTGCCCTCTGGGATCTGTTCTTACAAGGTGCCACTCAAAGAAAAGGAGTTTGGGATCTGAATTTGGTCCATAGCTACTGGCTGCATCCCTCCCCAGGGTGCTGGCATTCCTCAGGCTCATGCTTAGCAGGTATCACTAGGACAATCTTCATTATTGGGGGCTCTTTTCCTGCATGCTTATTCTTATACACCAGGCTCCAGGCTACACTGTGCTAACCAAACATCACAGAAAGCAGGGCTTGCATATCCTGAGGCAAACTCCCTACCTTTTGAGGCAAGAGCTTTGTCCAACTAAAGCAGATGTATGGAAATCCTAAAGAAGATGTGTAGTTCTAAATGGATGATAAATTATGACTTTCCTGTGAATCTGACTATGCATAACTGCTTGAATGTTGGGTTTGGGCCATATCAAAGAAGAGATGTGACTGCAGGTCTGCACCTGAGCTACTGCCACGGTATAATAGAATAGAAAAGAAGGAATAGATTTCAGTTGGAAGAGACCTCCAATGACCACCTAGTCCAACTGCCTGACCAAAAGTTAAATCCTGTTCCTAAGGGTATTGTTCAAATGTCTCTTAAACACTGACAGGCACAGGGCATCGACCACCTCTCCAGGAAGCCTGTTTCAGGGTTTGTCACGTAGTATAGTGAGGCAGCTGGGGGTCTTCCAAGCAATGTTTAGGAGTGAAGATCCCAAGGAAAGCATGAAATTCATGAGCCAGCAGTGGCTCTGGCAGCTCAGAAGGCAAATGGGATCCTGGGCTCCATCAGCAGAGGGGTGGCAGCAGGGACAGGGAGGGGATTGTCGCTCTCTGCTCTGCCCTGGGAGGCCCCAGCTGGAGTCCTGTGTCCAGAGCTGGGTCCCAACACAAGAAAGATGTGGGGCTGTTGGAGAGGGGTCAGAGGAGCCAGGGAGATGCTCAGAGGGCTGGAGCAGCTCCCCTATGGAGAGAGGCTGAGGGAGCTGGGCTGGGTCAGCCTGGAGAAGAGAAGGCTGTGGGGGGACCTCACTGCAGCCTGCCAGTCCCTGAAGGGAGCAGAGGAACAGGAGGGGAATCAGCTTGTTAAAGGGCAGAGACTGGCAGGACAAGGGGGATGGAGTGAAGCTGAAGGAGGGAAGGGTTAGATTAGATCTTAGGGGGAAGTTCTTTGCAGAGAGAGTGGTGAGGGGCTGGAACAGGCTGCCCAGAGAGGGGGTGGGTGCCCCATCCCTGGAGGTGTTCAAGGCCAGGTTGGATGGGGCCCTGGGCAACCTTGTGTAGCTCCAGGCCTGGAGATTGGTGGCCCTGCCTGTGGCAGGGGGGTTGGAGCTCTGTGATCCTTGGGGTCCCTTCCAACCCAGACCAGCCTGTGATTCTGTGATTCTATGAAAACAGAGCACCAGCTCTCAAAATAATCTGAAAATTAAGGTGTGCCTGGTGACAACGAAGGACAAATGTTCCTGTGCAGCCAACTGCCCCAAAGCATCACTGAGTCCAGAACAGAAGACTGAAAAAGAATTAGTAACTTCCCCTAATATTGTAAAGACCATGTGTGACTCTTAGGGGAGTAAATATGATTGCAATGAGCATTTCTATTTCTAGACACATGAATTCATATTAAGAGGCTGGTAGAACTTCCCTGATGTCCTTATGGGTACAGACTTCACCTTGCTTATCACCTCTTATAAATGTCCCTTGTTTTAACTTGGATTAGACCCGATGAGCCAAAGTGTGAAATGTTGGTAAATGGAGACTGCTGCTTTTGATGTTGGGATTTATTTCCTGTAAGAGACACCATTTATTAATGACTTGGACAGAAAGTGAGGGGTCAGACTCTATATCTTATGCTAAGAACTTTTAATGTTTTTCAAAGATACCAGCCATGCCATGGAACATATTAAAAAAACCCCAAAACAACCCTCAGTGGAAAATTCAGTTTGTTTTTGGTAGGAGCTGTTAGATAGCTGCTCTGAAGGCTGGGCTATTAGGAATAACTCTGTTAGAGAAGATGGGTGGGGTGGTGGAGGACAGAAGAGACAGTGGTATGTAACAGAAAGACATTTTCTTTGTACATTAGTGATGAGAAAGATCAAGGAAAGGTTTGATCTGCTATTTAAGTAGAGTAAGAGATATCAATAGGTGACACAAAGGTGACCAAAACATTTAATGCTTCTTTGGCATTCACTAAAAAAAGTCCAATGCAGTCAGGCAGAGATCACAATTAAAACTGGTGTTAAATGGAAAGTCCTTAGCCATGAATATTTGCAAGGACTTGTAAGAGAAGATGTGTATTGGTATTCAACAAGAGTAAATTGCCTGCAGTTTATTTAATTTGATTCTAAAATTGGGAAGGGAGTTGTGTGGACAAAAAAGGAACTGCATATCCATCTGTACTTCAAGGACATGACTTTCAAAAGCCCCCTTTCTAGTAAGCAGGTGAGAAAAGACAGGGTCTGAGTGAATCCACAACTGGTGGGCACACAGGTGAGCACCAAGGACGTTGTCACCAGTGGGATGCACTGAGAGGGGCTCCACAGGCATCTGCTCCAGGACCTGGATCACTAAGTAAAAATGTGCATTTTTAAGCCATGGAAGACACCAAGTCCAAAGGGTCTGTTAACATGTCAAAAGACACAGTTGAAATTCAAACTGTATTGGTAAACTTGAGAAACAAAAAAAAGGATAATACTGAGGAGTGCTTTGGCACCAGTAGTGCTGTGTAGAACAGCTGGTTGGAGAGCAGGAGTTAGGAAGGGATGGAGGAATACATGAGCAGATATATTCTGCTGCTACTGAAAGACCAAGCTACATACAGAAATCTATAAACCTGTGTTTTACTTGCTAGACAGAGACCACAACCCTGATGGCCTTAGCACTACGGGAGCCTCAGCCAGTGCTGGGATCCAGACTTGGGCTCTGCACTTCCAGAAAAACATGGGACAGTTGGCACGGAGGAGAGATGAAGGTGACTGGAAGTCAAAAAAGCTTTGGGCTGTTAAAGTGGCAGTAGAGAAGGAGGGATGGGGACAGAAGCAGCAATGCTGAGTGCTTCTTCAAAGAGGGAGGATGTTCCGCAGTCTCTGGGGCAGGCAGGATGGAAAATTGGGGCTGGATTTGCTCCAAGGATGATTGGGATTAGCTGCTGGGAAAGCCTTCCTAAGGATAACTAAGCACACAAAATGCTTGTCTTGAAGACTGTTGTTAAGTGTGTCTTTGTGACAGACTTCTCTTGAGTTTCACATAGACTGAGATCATCCAGCCCTAGGGTGCAGGATGGACCAGGCAGGTGCATAAGCACCCCAGTGACCTTCTGACTGTAATGGTGAAGCACTCAGTCATTAGCCACAGCAATTTAACATAGAATCATAGAATCCCAGAATCACAGGGGTTGGAAGGGCCCAGGAGAGCTCCTGGGGTCCAAGCCCCTGCCAAAGCAGCTCCCCAGCTCATATTGCACAGGGCGGCGTCCAGACGGGGCTGGAATCTCTCCAGAGATGGAGACTCCACACCCCCTGGGCAGCCTGTCCCAGGGCTCCCTCACCCTCACTGGGGAAAAGTTCTGCCCCAGGTTGCTCTGGAACTCCCTCTGCTCTGACTTGCAGCCATTGCCCCTTGTCCTGTCCCCACAGACACTGAGAAGGGGCTGGCCATTTCCCCTGCAGCCCATCCTGAAGATATTGAGAGACATTAATCAGGTCCCCCCTGAGTCTTCTTCTCTCCAGGCTGAACAGCCCCAGCTCACCCAGCCTTTCCTCACAGGGGAGATGCTCCAGGCCCTTCATCATCTCCAGAGCCTCCTCTGGACTCTCTCCAGGAGATCCCTGTCTGTTTGATCCCAGGGAGCCCAGCACTGGACCCAACACTCCAGGTGGGGCCTGACCAGGGCAGAGCAGAGGGGGAGGATCCCCTCCTGTGACCTGCTGCCCACACTCCTCTTGATGCCCCCGAGGATCCCATTGGCTTCCATCTCTGTGCACAGATGTAATTATTCATATATAGTCATACTTGCCTGGCTTGAGTGTTTGGCTCTGTATGATACCTGCCAGTAGAAAAGCCTGTGAGATCAGCTATCAAAGATCTGTTCATCAGCATAGGGACCATAAAGAAGGGTGGGGATGGTGCTGGTCCAAAGAGCAGAGCTGCTGCCCCACTGTGAAAATGCATCCTATGGTTCCAGGAGATACCCTTTGGCTGAAGCACAGAGACTTTTTGAAGAGCTCTACACATTTCCAGAAAGAGTTGCATTTCTTGCAGTGCACAAATAGGCCAAGCTGAATGTCCTTCACAGAGCAAGGACAGCAAAGTATTTCAGATGCAGAATTTAAAGCATTTTTAACAACCCATTCTTTGCTCACATTCATTATTTAGGTCTGACTCTTACAGAAACCTGACTATTTGTCCTTATTCTTAAAGACAGATACCAATGCTGAGCTGGAAGTTTTTAATCTTGTATTTACTTTGAGTTGACCTCTGTCTCTTCTCCTCATGTGAACACTGAAATACAGGAAGACAACTCCAGAGTCTGCATTCTGTATGGAGGCTAAGCTCTTTCCTATCATTGATAAGCCAGTGTAATGCAAGTTATGTCTTTATCACACTGGGCATATCAAGAGTGCTTTACAGCTCCTCAGAGTCCACCCACTCTTCCCTTATAGCACCCTCAGACCTCATCTAACAGTCAACTATTCTTGATAAAGAAAGGCCACCTCTAAACTGCATGCTGTTCCTGAGTGAGCATCCTGAGAGTAACACAGCCTTACTCCCAGAGAAGGTCATGCCAGACCATGCAAAAAGCCAGCCCAGCTCTGGAGCAGCTAAATCAGGAACAGGCAGAGGAACGCAGTGGAAGTGTAACGTGCTGGACTTTGAATTAACCATCCCAGTTCATTAGTCCAGCACACCAGCTAACTTGCTCTTGCTGCCTCAGTTTGCTCTTTGCAGGGTGTGGTGTGTCCTTTACTCTTGCAAGGCTGGGTATGTCTGCACAGCGTGGCACCGTCAGGCAGAGGGTCTGGTGGTGCTGGAGACTTTGAGATGGTTCATGCTGAAGTGACAGAGAGATTAAATACAGGCTGCTCAGGGGTGGCTGAGCTCAGCTGGAGACATTACTGTGTCATGGTTACCATTATCATCACACATGCTGAAAGCAAATATTCATCTGTCAGCCTCCAAATTCTCTACAACAAAAGCTCAACAGGCAGGGATGAATCCTACCCCTGGCTGTACCTCTGGGTTTGAGTGGGTTATAATGGTTTAAATGGGGCAGAATCTGATCTCTCATATGCTGCCTGGGGAGGGGCCCAGGGGGCAGATACAGGGGCTTTCCTGGGTTCAGCTAGTATAGGGTTAATATTCACCAGCAGTTAGGGTGGGACACAGCCAGGACAGGTGACCCAAACCACCCAAAGCAATATTCCATACCATGAGGTCATGCTCAGGGGGCTGGACGTGTGGGTTGGGGATGGTCCAGCTTCAGGACTGCTCTGAGCTGTACAGCCTGAGCTGTGCAGTTTGGTGAGAAACTGCATCAGGTATCCCCAGTTTTGTGTATTTTGCTATAAGTCCTGTTGTTGTCATTTCCTCCTCCCTGTGCTGTCCCAGTAAACTGTCCTTACCCCAAGCCATTGTCACTGTGAGTGGGGGTGAGTGAGCAGCACATGGTGCTCAGCTGTGTCTGGAGCTGAACCACAACAAGGGGACACTGAGGGTTCCAGGTAGAGCCAGTTGTTTAAGCCCATATTTCTTATTTGACAGGTTCTAATGTGTTTATTCTATTTTCTTACTCAGGTAGAGCCTCTAAGATTCTGTAGATCATAGACTCACCAAACCCCAGCCTGGCTTTGGGTGGAACCTCAGAGCCCCCCAGTGCCCCCCCTGCCATGGGCAGGGACACCCACACCCCCCTCAGCCCAGGGTGCCCAAAGCCCCATCCAACCCAGCCTTGAACCCTGCCAGAGATCCAGGGGCAGCCCCAGCTTGTGTGGGGACCCTTTGCCAGGGCCTCCCCCTTCCCTGGGAAGGATTCCTGCCTCAGATCACATCTAAAACTACCCTCTTTCAGTATAAAGCAATTACCTTTTGTCCTACCACTAAACACCCTTGTAAAAAGTAAAAAACTAAAGGAGTAAAAAGGATGGAGACTCTTTTTTCTGACCTGATGCTGGGAGGGGAAATACAGGGCAAGTCTCATCCTGCATCTCCAGGTACATAAGCAAAAGCCTTTTACCTTTAGAACAAGTCTGAGCTGGAGCCTGAATTCTGGGGAAAAAAATGACTGATGGGGACCTAGGAACCTTTGGTATTTTGGTTCTCATTTTACAGTATCCATAGGCAATTAACATTCTGCAACCTCCTTTAGAAGCTCTTGTGCTCCTTTAGAAAGACTCATGTTCTTTTTGGGGAAGCTGACAGGCTCTGCCAAGTCGCTGCGTCACTTCAATTCCAAACCTTCAGAATTGCTGTTATCCAGCCTGGAGGAAACAAACAAAATCTTCCTGTTTCTGAGGCACAATCTAACTCTGGGGGTGTTTTTATAGCCATATTCCTAAAAAACACAATGGAAACTGGGGATTTCTGCTGTAGGGTTGCTGTCACACAATAGTGCCTTGGCTGTTCAAAGGAGACATGCAAAGGGAAATAAATCCAATGGTGGGATTTGTTTGGTAGGCAGTTGGGTTTGCTTCTTCTGATGCCTCTGTTTCGATTTTATGTTAAAAAGTCAAGGGCTCAGTGTTGGGTCCAGTCCTGCTCAATATCTTCATTGAGGACCTTGCTGAGGGAACAGCACCCACCCTCAGCAAGTGCCTGATGATCCAGAGCTGGAGGAGTGGCTGACACGCAGGACACTGCGCTGCCATCCAGAGAGACCTGGCCAGGCTGGAGAGCTGGGCAGGGAGACACCAGATGAGGGTCAACAAGAGCAAGTGGAGAGTCTGGCACCTGGGGAGGAATAACTGCTGGAATCA
>VZTU01023005.1:0-36148 GCA_013400835.1 Zapornia atra
AGCCAGCTCCTTCAGGACCCTGAAGGGAACTAATGTTCCCTCTGCATCCAATAAGGGCTGGATATTCTCCTTGACCCTCCTTTTACTGTTAATATATCTATAGAAGGACTTTTTATTATCTTTTACAGAACTGGCCAGTCTGCGTTCCAGTTCAGCTTTAGCCCTTCTGACTTTCTCCCTACATGATCTCACTACATTCCTATAGTTGTCCCAAGACACCTGCCCCTTCTCCCAAAGCTCATATTTGTCCCTCTTTTCCCAAATATCTTCCTGGATCTCTTTACTCAGCCAGGCTGGCTTCTTACCTTGAAGACTCTTCTTCCAACAGACTGGGAGAACCTGTTCTTGTGCCACCAAGATTTCCTTCTTAAAGAGCATCCAACCCTCTTGGGCACCTTTGTCCTCAAGGTCTGCCGCCCATGGAATCTTATCAACAGTTTTCTGAACCATCTGAAGTCAGCCCTACAGAAGTCTAAGGTGCTTGTTCTGCTGTCTCCCTTCCTTACTTCTCCTGGTACTAAGAATTCTATCAGCTCATGATCACTATGCCCCAGGCGCCCTCCAACCTTCACATCCCCCACTAGGCCTTCTCTGTTTACAACCAAGTCCAGCAAGGCACCTTCCCTGGTTGGTTCACACACCAGCTGAGTCAGGAAGTTGTCTTCCAAACACTCCAGGAACCTGCCAGACTGCTTCCTCCCTGCAGTATTGTACCTCCAGGAGACAACCTCCAGTTGAAGTCCCCAATAAGGACGAGGGCTGGTGATTTCGAGACTTCTCCCAGTTGTTTAAAACACAACTTGTCAGCTTCCTCCTCCTGGTCAGGTGGTCTATAGTAGACTCCCATCACTATATCTCCCTGATTTTGTGCTCCTCTGATTTTTACCCAGAGACACTCAACCCTGTCTTCACCATACTCTAGCTCCAGGCTGTCATAGCATTCTCTGACATACGGGGCTACCCCACCTCCTCTCCTACCCAGCCTGTCATGCCTGTATATTTTATAACCAGCAATTGCAGCACTCCAGTCATGTGAATTATCCCACCACGTTTCTGTAATGGCAATCACATCATAGTCTCCTTTAGTTATAAGGACTTCTAGTTCCTCTTGTTTGTTACCCATGCTGCGTGCATTGGTGTAGATGCACTTCAGCTGGTCTATTGATCTTGTTATTCTCCTAAGGGAAGCCTGGCTTCCCAAGGGACAGCTGGTTAAGTTACCTAGCCTATCAGTAGTAGTTACATCTCTACTCTGAATTAGCACACTATCCCCCTTGTTAACTAGGGTGGCTGACCAGAGATCATTGCCAGCACACCATCCCTTGGTAACTCGACCACCACACCCAGGTTTTTTTCCATCTAGCCTGGTCCTGTCCCCCTCCCCCTTCTTATCTAGTTTAAAGCTCTATTAATGAGCCCTGTTAGCTTCTTTGACAGTATCCTTCTGCCCCTTGGGGATAAGTGCTCCCAGCAAGGGAGCAAGGCTGGTGAGGCTCAAGCCAGCCCATTGTCAAAGAACCCAAAGTTCTGTTTCTCACACCATGCTCTGAGCCAGGTATTAATTTCCTGGCTCTTCTCATTCCATCCCTCCCAATTCCCTGTAGTAGGAATGAGGGAAAAGTGGCTTTCTCCCTGTCTCCTTTTTGCTTTTTTAATTAGTAGATGATCATAGCCTTCACCCCTTTTCAGTGTGCCTGGAGTGGGATGCTGCCTGACTTACCA
Source organism: Zapornia atra (assembly GCA_013400835.1). NCBI lineage: Eukaryota > Metazoa > Chordata > Aves > Gruiformes > Rallidae > Zapornia > Zapornia atra. Next base: position 1,723 of record VZTU01023005.1, read on the forward strand.
AAGCCCCTTTAGCTAACACACCCATGGCTCGCCTGCCACACTGCAGATGGTGGAGTTTGCTTGGTTCAAGGTAAGGAAAATCTGTTGAGACTGTAAAAACCAAAAATGTTCCCACTTAATTTTAATAAGTGCCAGGTTTACCTGTAGCATAGAGCTGCAATAATTCATTTACTGCATGAAGATGGTGTAAAGTGACATGCTGGCTATTAAAACAATATTAAAAAGGTACTTTTATGGGCTACAATAGTCACTCCTAGGTGACAATGACTCAGTAAGGAATTGCCATGTGTTGTAGCCACTGCGTGTTGCTTCACTTTCTGCTCCTTGCCATCGGAGACTTGGACGATCTGTTATTAAAAATAGGACTGGTTTTAAATTAAATTCAAAAAGATACAATTCTAATAAGTTAGAATACCAGTCTATTTAGGATTTTCATTATAGAAATGCATGAGGCCGTGAAGATATTGTCCATTTTGCTAGCAAAAGGTGGGTAGGACAGGCAGACATGCAATCTGCAAAGCTATGCTGGTTGCAGGCCACAGTACCCCTCTGCTGTAGATCATCTGTCCCTCTGACCTGCTGGTTGAAATGTCCTTGTGATGGTCAGACACCCTGCTCAGCTGAGGGCACATCTGCACTAGCTGCCTGGCTGGGTGAGCCGGCAATGCTTCCGTTTGCACCTGTTTTCCATGCTTTGGGAATGGTTTTGGAGGACTGGGTTCCTTCTGCATGAAACGAGTGTCACCTGGATGAAACTAAAGCACAAGACATGCTGCAGGAATGCAGGAAAGGCTCTCCAGATGCCAGCAAGTGTTCAGTGCACAAGGTCCAGCTCGATACAGACTGAAGCAAAACCTCCCAGTAGTGTCCTGTAAAATTAGGATGACTTCAGTAATACCCACAACACTAGACGCTTTCATAAAATGTTCATAAGCATGTAAATGTCATCACCCTGTGAGTTCAGGTTTGCACAGCGCAGGGATGGTGCTCTGTCTGGCCTGGGCAGACGTTGTGATACTGGTGGGGTGACTACTGGCAGTGTCAAACTTAGTCTGCTTGCGGCTCTGTATCCTTTGCTTTCTCTGTGGCAAATTTTCCTGCACCTTTCTTATCTTTTCTCAGGATGACTCCTTTGTGCCACAAGTCATACGTAATTCCCTGGCTGCTTAATCTTGCTGATGGTCATCTCCCAATTCAACACCATCAGATGGGAGCTGAGGGCATCGTTCTGCTTAATGTGCTCAGTTCGGGGCAAATGCCTTCGAGGTGGATTTGTGTCTTTGTTGGGCACACACACTGCATGTGCTCACATTTGTCTCCCTACAAGAGATGTCTTCCAGGCCACTGCTGAGCGGCTGCTGTGAGCGCATCCCCCAACAAGGCACAATACACAGGGAAGCCACACACATGGGAATAGTTTAAAAAAAAGTGTGCAGGTTTAACACTGCAGGAAGCACACCTGGCAAACACAGCTGTTCACAATTTCGCAGCAATCTCTGGAGGTAGAAAATAAAATGTGGGAAGCTGTGGGATGCTGCAGTTCAGCTGCAGGACTTCATCTCTTTTCCAGTTCTACAACTGGAAATACAAGAGGAAATGGGATGGAAATGAGACCTGGAAGGCCAGTCTGTGAACACCACAAAGCAGTTCTTCAAGGCACTCAGCTCCCTGGCTGTCTGCAGAAGGGCTTCCCCAAGCCAGCACAGCCAGCAGAGAGGTGTCTGCCTCCCTGGCTCCCTAGCTCCCTGGCTCCCTGGCTCCCTGCCACCCAGCTCAGGGCACTCACTGCAAGAACTGTTGATAATATCTCAGGATTTCCCCCAACAATTTTTTCAGCAAGGAAAGCTGGAACATGGGAGTCCTGAGGTTTACCACTTGAACTGGTGTGTCTCTGATTAGGCTGAAATCCACTGATGTCCCACACACATCTCACCAGGAACTTGCTGAAACTGCTATTTCCACAGACCTTTTACCTTCCAACAAAAATCCAGTGTCTCAGTGCAACACATGACAGCTCCTTTTAAGCTCCAGCAATTTGGGTGACAATCTTGCATCTAAAAGTAAAAGGCAACAGGGACAAAGTCATGGTTAACCACCCTCAGTAACTCAACCTGTTTTCTGGCTTACTTATTAGCAATAGGACGAGGGGTAATGGTATTAAACTATAAAAGGGTAGATTTAAGTTGGATATTAGGAAGAAGTTCTGCAATGTGAGGGTGGTGGATCGCTGGATCAGGTTGCCCAGAGAGGTAGTGGAGGCCCCATCCATGGAGGCATTCAAAGTCAGGCTTGATGGGGCTCTGAGCAACCTGACCTAGTGAAGATGTCCCTGCTTTCTGCAGGGGGGTTGGACTAGATGACCTTTAAAGGTCCCTTCCAACCTAACGCAGTCTGTGATTCTATGGTTCTATGATTCATGTTAGCTGACTACTACCATACATATCCTCCCTGGGAGGAAAAATCAGAATGATATTTTCAATTTTTTCGTGAAACCCTTTGTCTAAGAGATAAATCTGCTCTAATCCAAGGTTCTACTGTCTCCAGTATCCTGCGTATCTGGTTTATTTATGTTGTCAACAGCTGCAGTGGTCCTTTGTTTATATGTTTTTCAGACTTAGAGGATAACATGTATCCCTCCGGTTTCATATTTCAAGAATGGTTTTTGCACTGTTTATTTATTGATCAAAGAGAGAAGAGACATCAGAGGTAAGAGTCCCATCTATTGGACAGAAGAGGAAAATGATAACAAAATACTTTCTGACTTTTGAGAATATTCCGTTTACTATGAAAAATTATACATGAAGAAAAATTACCAGAAATAACTATTCATTGGAATGCTAATAAAGGCTATTAGTAAAGACAGAAAATAAGATTTTCTTTTAAGAGAGGAAAGAAGAGGAAAAAAAAAATTTTTGGGAACTAAAAAAGGGAAGAAAACCCAATGAAAATGTAGCTAAAATGCACTATGGGCCAAGGAAAAAATAAACAAAACTTTTTTTTGTTGTTTAAGTGCAATAGCTAGGTGGCTTTGCCTACAAATCAGCATGTCACTTTGGAGCAAAGTGCCACACCTACTGAGGGAAAGAGATTTTTCTTCTTGCTTCCAAAAGAGCGGTCTTTTAGCCCTTGAAGTAGAGCTGATCTGTCCCTAGCCTGTTGCTTTTGCAGTAGGCAGCTGTCGTGGTTTCGCCCCAGCTGGGAGCTGAGCAGATGCTCTCTCTGGGGTAGGCAGGGGGGAAGGGAGAGAAAAAGCCCCCAAAGTCAAACCTCGCTGCTTGGGATAAGGACAGTTTATTGGGACATCAGAGAGAGAGATACATAACAGTAATAGGACTTTATAGCAAAATACACAAAACTGGTGATGCACAATGCAGTTTCTCACCAAACTGCACAACTTGGGCAGTACAGCTCAGAGCCATCCTGGAACCGGACTGTCCCCGAAATCAGCCTGTCCTGGAGCCACATACTTCTCCCCCACCAGCCCCCTTTTATGCTGAGCTTGATGTCATTGGTATGGAATACCCTCTTTGGTGAGTTTGGCTCACCTGTCCCAGCCACGTCCCCTCCCAGCTTCCTGGTGCTCCCTGCTTTCTTGTTAGCATTACAGGATGAGAAACGGAAAAGTCCTTGACTGCTTGGCAACAACTGAAAACATCAGTGTGTTGTCAGCACTGTTCTCATCCTAACTCCCAAACACCATTACACCAATTGCTAGAAAGAAAATTATCTCTATTCCAGCTGAAGCCAGGATGGTGTGCCATTTGGATTGTTTCTACAGGTAACTGTCCGGATACAGTAACTTTTTAATAATTCCTATTGTTTTCCTTGAGTTTCAATTCAATTATACAAAGCAGAGCCATTGTCTGTAGCTTCTGAATTTCAGCACCATCTCATCACTCTAATGCTTGAGTCAGTTGCTTTCAATAGCTTGTTAAGTGACATGACCAAAATCTATCAAACATATATTCTGAAGCTTATCTCAGTGAGAAATGTTTGCTTTCCATGTAAAACCTTAATTTGGGAATGTACAAAATTGTTCCATTTGAGCAGGCTGCTGCTGGGTTTGGAGCAAGAAGGGGCCAGCAGGAAAGCTGGAGAGGAGCTGTTTGCAAGGGCATGGAGTGACAGGATGAGGGGTAACAGCTTTAAACTGCAGGAGGACAGATTTGGTTAGATCCAAGGAAGAAATTCTTCCCTGTGAGGGTGGTAAGGCCCTGGCACAGGCTGCCCAGAGAAGCTCTGGCTGCCACCTCCCTGGCAGTGTTCAAGGCCAGGCTGTATGGGGCTTTGGGCAACCTGGTTTAGTGGAGGGTGTCCCTGCCTATGGCAGGGGGTTGGAACTAGGTTGTCTTTGATTTTATGATGCTATGACGCTGTTTTCTACCCCTCATTCCCTTAGGATGGTGTAGGACACTGTGCTTCATGGTCCTGAAAAGGTCCTTCCTCTTTCTTAGAGTAGCATCTCCAGAAAGTTCTCTGTGTAAAAACATAAGACCAAACATATTGGATCAATCTAAAGCCAGAAATGGGTGTCTAGGCAAAAGTACAAGAACAGACAAAACCCCATGCCATTTCCTAGTGATCTTCTGCAGACATTTGCAACTCATGAACTTCGCAAGTCATGTGATTTCTGTGTCTTTAGGAAACCCCAATGGATTTCTCTTCCATGAAGTTGTCAAATCAACTCTTAACTCATGTAAACTCTTAGCATCTGCAACAGCCTGTTGTAAGACATGCACATAAACCTCTACATCCAGGGTGCTATAACAGTTATCTTGCCTTTCCTGGAACTTCTGTTATTTCAGTTTAGTGGTTCAAGTGACTGGACATGGCCCATGGCAGGGGGATTGGAACAAGATGATCTTTAAGGTTCCTTCCAACCCAAACTGTTCTGTGGTTCTATGATTCTGAAAGCACAACACCTTTATTCTAGACTAGATTTGATATTCTACTAAAAAGCCAGAGTAAAGGAAAAGGTGCTTAAAATTAAGAAAGTTGGGGGGGTTTATTTTGCTTTATGAAACAAGATTAAACTAATGGAAGCATTTTACCACACAATGCTTTGGGCATAAAACTATTGTAGTGCTATGTATAGTTAATCTGTATAAATATGAGAAATTTGGCTTTAATGCGCGCACACATTTGGGGGAGCGATCCCCTGTGTGCCTAGCGCTGCAATAAAGGATACCTGCTTAATAGTCACCAAGGCTATTGAGTTTATGTTCTGGCTTTCTGAGGCATCATGCTATAGGATGCACACGTCCCGCTTTCCTTACATCCAGGTGAAAGCCCCGGTGGAGAGTTGCAGTGCTCCAGTAAAGACAGTTCACTGTAATTACAAATCTGTGGTCTGGCGTCCCCTTTTCTATCTTTCTGACCAAAAAGCATTTGCAAAAAAGCAAATGTGGAGCAAGCAGAACAAATCAATATGGACAAGGCTCTGTGTGTTGTGTGAGAGAATGGAAGTATGGGGAAAGAAAACAAAGTCACTGAAACTCCCTGCCTGGGCTGACTGTTGGACCCATCCATGTCAAGCAACTGTCACGTCTATGGCAGAGAGGCATAACAAGGTAAAAATTGTGGACAAGCTCACTGCACAACTATCACATTGTGCTATGACCTGGCCATCTCTTATACATCATGAACATGGCTCTGGTTTGCTGAGAGGAATGCCTGCAGCAGGCATGACCAAAGGGAGCACTGGCAAGCAACCGGGTGCACTCCCACCAGCTGCAGGACGCACCCAAGGCTCCTCTTTTACGCAAGTGATCTGTATCTCCAGAGATGTCAGACAGGGGATGTGTGGAGAGGTGGGTTTTTTAAAAAGTCTTTTCTACCCATGAGCAGCAGAGTGGGAAAAAAGCAGAGCCCAATGCTTACCTGAGCAGTAAACCAGGCTGCAAAAATGTAGTTGTGACATTCTCTGTCTTAGAAGTTGCCAATTCATGAAAATCTGAACATTCAACCACCAATCCCTAAAATAATGTCTTCTAGAGAAACGATGAAACAAGGCAGCAGCCTCTTTGGCACTGTTTAGTGTTCAAAACAGGAGGTCCTGCATTATGGATCTCTGACATCAGCAAGGAACAAAATGTTTTTAAAGGTAATGTAACAGAAATGCGTATGCAGAAGAATGCTTTTAAAGGGTTTAAATATGTATGTAAACAAAGGGTTGACCTCTAGTTTTCCATGAAAATTGGCACAGCTGTTTTCTCCAGAAGGCTTATTAAAATTGCATTTTTCTTGGAGAAAGATTATGTTTGCTCTTATCCTGATCATATGATATCAGGTGATGCAAACCAATACAAAATCCAATGCATGGATCGATACTGTGATAATAATGCTAAGAGAACTGAAAAAATGGATAAAAGCATCACTCTCCACAGAAATGTTGATTCACTGGCCATCTGTCTTACTTCAGTTAAGTGCTTTACCACTTTAGCTTGGCATTAGACAAGTCAGCCCATAAATTAGATAACTGAAGTCATACTATAATTCTTGGCTACCCTGATCCATTTTTTTAAGCTGTCAACATAAAACATGTCACGTGCATATCTTTTTTTAGGGTAGATAGTGAGCATGTGCCAAATCCTGCCTACTCATCTTAAACATGAACACAGACAACTAGCAATTATAGTCCTGGCTTCTATTAGTCACCCGAACTGAAATAAGAGCTCTTCAGAGTTCATATATGCGTATTAAATATATTTCTCTTTATTTACCTACCTACTTATATGAACAACGTCTGACTAAAGGCACCTGCAATATGCATACTGAGATATAGGAAGCTGTCAGCAAGAGACAAATATACTTGGCATGTTAGAGCACTGTGCCTGTATCCTGCACTCAGACAGAAACAGAAGCGAGAGGACCCATTAAGAACTTTAAAATATCACAATAAGCAGCTTGTTTTTACAGACCATTAGGATTCCATTAGTCTCATCTATTCATTTCCAGGCTGCCCTCAAACTGAAAAGTGAGTATCTAATTGGCTGTTTTCATTAGGTTAAAAAAACCCCAACAAACATTTTAACAAACAGGACGCAGTGGATGGCTGTCCACTCAACTGGAGGGCTGTGATGTTCGTATGTATTTTGGACAAATTTAAAGCATAAACTGCAGACAGCGAGATCTTGGGTAAACAAATATTCCAATGATGGGACAAAGGATATATTGTTGATTTTAGAGTATGAGTAGCTGTTGACATATTTTACACCCTTGTTGTCAGCATAAGGGAGCTATACCTAAATACAGGAGAGAGAAGTTTATGTTATGTTCTTAGATGACAATTTTTCCATGTTGATCACTTACCACTGGGGAATGGCCTAGATCAGATGCCAAAACAAAAGATTAAAAGCTTGCTGCTGGAGACACCAATGCCCGAGGCTCCAGTCCAGCAAAGAACATAAGCAGTCGATTAAAAAGAAGATCAAGTTTAAGCCGTCTCATCTTCAGCAAGCCACCCAGGTCTGTGCCCGGTGGGATCTGAGTGTGCTCCTGCAGTTCCGCACACAGTTAAAGCCTTCCTTTGGCAGAGAACGGGATGTCCTTCCTCAGAAGACTTAGGCAAGCTGTGCAGAAGGCCTGGCTGTCAGGTCCTCAGTGCTATTCTTAGCTCACGCTAGGTAGCTCTTAATGTGCTGTGCACCCGGATGAGTAGGCTTGAAGGTGAGATCGTTAATAAACAGACAGAGGATTTTCTGTGTTACACAGCCATGACTGTGGCAAGATCCCAGAGACCAAGAATGAGGCAAAATGCTAAAAGAAGTTGTTAGTACATATAGTCCACAGGAATACTTACTGTATTGAGCATGAGTCAATACAAAAGATGTTCTGAATAGAAATGGTATGACTTAGAACTCATTCAGTCTCCTCTAAGGTTAACGTGACAACTTTTTTGGGGGAAGAAGTTTCCCTGTCAGAACTAGCAGAAGGCTTTGACACCTCATTTTGATGAATGAGGACCCTGCTGCAGACAGGCAGGAGCAGCCCTGATCACGGGTTGAGTCCTGCTTTCCTCAGCACGGGGTAAACGCTGTGCTGGAAAAACGTGAATGAGCCCAGAGACCAAACACTGCTCTCATTTTGCAGAAATGATGCATGCAGGAAAAAGAGATAGAAGACTAAAAAAAAAAAAAAAAAAAGAACATGTCAATAGAGGAGTAAGAAGTTGGAGGCAAGTAAACTTTCAAAGTCATATTGTAAGGTAACGGAAAAAATCCAGAAGTTAATGGAGCTTTCTTGAAAATAACAAGAATTATGATTCAGCATCAGGAGCAAAAAGCTCCGTGGCTTCCCAGCAAAAACATTTGACACATTTTCTACACTAACCAATAAACGCATTTTTATTTCTACCTTCGTAGCCATAATAATTCATGTAGGGTTATTCCTATGTAAGGGGTTCCTGTATTTGCAGCTTTGCCTTGAGAACAGTAGGTAGGCAGGGAAGTTCAGCAATAAACAGCCCCCTGAAACCCAGAGGAAAAAGGGTTGCACGATTTCCAGCTGTGGAAGCTGTTACGAGATAAGCACTTGCGGATTCTGACATCTCGTGGCGTACCTGGGGAACTGCAAAACTCTTTGCTGCTTTTATTTTATTGGGAGGGGTTTGGGGATTTTTGCTCGATTTGCTTTATTTTTGAGGAGCTGCTCAGAACCAATGGTTGATGTAAAGATCAGCGTTTTTACTAGAGGTTCTGAAGCAGGAAGCCTTAAAACCACAAGGAGGTTAAGAATACAGATGAATGTCGGTCGGGGAAAGAAATAACAGGTAGCTGCTCCAGTACTTACAGGTGCAGTATTGTCACTTGCATTGCAAAATAATGTTAACAATTGGTAAAGCATCCCGTGCATAGCTTCCGCAGTCCACAGCTTCTGATCACAAAGTCTAGGCTATGTGCTCTTTTCTGTGCTCAGAGCATGGTATTTTATTTCTGTGGACTTCCTGAGTGCACGCACCATGTTTTCATTCTGGGGGTTTGCAAACCATTTCCTACCCTTCTCCGTAGAATCCATGTGGCTGCCAAACTTTCAGGGAAGACCCTGACTGTTCCCAGACACAGTGTATTTGCCCACTGGCTTCCCATATGGCCCAGCGTAGCAGCCATACATCATGCTTATTCATAGTAGACCCTGCATTCGGTTATCTATAGATGTTTTACTCTCCAGGGATACCAAGCCATTCTTCTGCCTGCTACTAGCCAAATCTAACTCAGGCCTCCTCTTTAAGCTTGTGCTTAAATACTGTAGAGAATTGGGATTTCATATTTCTTGCTCTTGAAAATGCCAAAAGAACATAAGTAATTATTGTTCTCAGTACAGCATAAACATACTTGTTCACAATTCCTTTAATTTCTAAGAGATTTTCAGTTTTCATTATTATTCATTGTTTCACTGGTTATGTCTTTATTAGGTATTCATAAAAAATACTTCATTATCATCCATAAAGCACAGTTCATTAGCATAGCTGCTCTGTGAAGTCAATTGTTTCTTCATTAGCAAAAGCTCCTCAGAAATTCAGGCCTTTGATGCTTGTTTGAATTACTTGTATCTTTTAATTTCCTTGGTTGTGTTTCTGAAAGATTTCATTTTTTTCTACAGCTATTTACATTTATGAATATCCTTGTAAGCTCTGTGCTTCCAATTTGTGATGTATTTTACTTGCAACTACATTAGCTGTTCATACACATGCAATGGCATAGTGAGTTTATTCATAGGCTTCATCCTGCATTCATGAGTGCTAATCTATTAACTCTCTCTAGTCCTTTACGCAGGAATGGAAACATTTGTTCCATTTGTTCTCTAGCGTGCTCCAGTGAAGAAGGTATAGTTTTGAAAGCCCCACACTTTCCCTCCCCTTACCTTGGATGCCTGGCAAAACCTACACTGAGAACTAAACATGTAGGGTGCTGAGACATAACATTGAATTAATCAAAACAAATGACTGAATAATGAATATACATATTTTTTTTTTTCTTTGATTGAGTGTTGTTTTTCACCTTACTGGATGATGAACCCCATGGCTCTTTCCCTTCTAGACTACTGCCCTTCACAACCGACTGTGGTGCCCAGGTGCTCCTCCTGCTCCACTGGGGGTGGGAGAGGACCTCCCATGCGGGCGAGGACCTCCCATATGGGTGAGGACTTCCAGTGCACTGTGCTGCACCAGTGAATTGCCTTGGCCAATGGCAACTCTGATCTGCCTTATCCTTGCTCTCCATGCCTTATCATACCATTTAGATAGGAATGAAACAAGTATTTTCCTAAATGTAAAGCCCTGATGTGACAATGAGTGGAAGGAAGTTCCTTAAAAGAGCTGCTGACCCCAGGAAAAGGGCTTAAAAAGTGTTTTTGAATGTAGTTTTTTAATCCCATCACTCTTTTGGTATTTTTAAACCCTCATTTCTGGAATGGAGAACATTTCTTATGGGACAGATGGTTCAAAAATTTGAGAATTACATAAAACAGGGAGGACAGATTTGTTGAACCTTCCCTCTAGATACATCTCACTCTTTATAAAGAACCTAAGCACAGTCACAGCTTCTCACACGCTTGGGTGCGAGATCGTTCCTCTTTTCTGAATACTACAGTGGTACACAAACTTCAAATAGATACTTGAAGCCAAGAACAGCTAAGGCCAAAAGATGTTACCTGTGTCCTCTGCTTATTATCAATATCTGATATAAAGTAATATGCTTACGCTGGTAACAATGCACTCGTCCTCCGTGCTACCAGTTAAGAAGGCAACACAAGCCTACATCTACTGCAAACTCAAGCCAACACAAAAAACCAAAGCCAGCTGGCCAGCTTTCACTTGCTGGATGGAAAGAAAGGAACTTTGTTGACATGGAAACCTGTAATTTCGATGTATATCTATAATTAACAGATAATATACCAAGATGAGAAAGATCTCAAAGAGCTGTGATCAATCATAGCTGTGAGAGAATTCTTAATATCCACATATTAGGGGCGAAAATAGTGACAAGGAAGGTGTTAAATTGTTGTACCCAGCTAGTGTTAGATGGTTCAATGGGAATGTGAGAAATGAAACAAGAGTAATCTGATGCTGTAGCATGTTTCTGTATCAGTGCTCTGCTGCTGCTATAAAAAGGAGCTTCATGTGGATTTTGTCTGTGCACATCCAAATGAGAGCTGCTGCCCTGAATATTTCCAATCAGAATAGATGGCGAAGAGGGAAAAATGGGTAAAATATTTAAAGAGAGGTTCAGAGAGACAAAAGAAGCAGCCACAATACAAATGCAGAGGTTGCATAACCAAACTCGTATATGATGACACAGGAGGACATTAAATAACTATTTTGGGAGAAAATCTCGGGACTGGAGATGGTAAGAATTAGTCACTGGACAAATCTATATCAGGGACAATCCGGACCAAGCAGAGGGAATGAGACTCTCTGGACATCGCTATACATGGTAGGAAGGATTCTTTCACTATGGCTTTTCTCTCTCTCTAGGGCATTTAATGGCTACTCAAAGACCAAGTAATTGTATGGGATGCTCCAACACATTGCACTATTAGTTCGGGTTGGATAACACCTCAGCAATAAACCTCATTTCCTTGGACAGAAACCTCTATATAAGTATGTAATCCATGCATCAATCTAAAAATATCTAAAAATCACTAGAGCAAGCTAATAATTTCATGTTCAGAAATGACAGGCTCAGTCCCTCTAAAAAGAAAATGAATGTTGCTGTTACACTGTGAGCTTTGCTTGGTATTTAGTGTTAAAATAATCTCTGTTCTTGAATTCAGGTCTTTCATTAAAAGATCTGGACCCACAGCATCCTGCACAAGCAGGCAAGCACCGTTACAGGGAAGAGGGACAGATCTAACCAACTTTTCTGTGTCCCACATGAATTGAAAAGGTGGAGTTCACAGCAGGCTTCATGAACAGTAACAAGTATTATCTGTAACGAAAAGTCATTTGTATTTCTCCACTTACCAAGTCTGGGCAGAACCGGCGATGCAGAAAATAAATAATAACAATAATTAAAAAAATCCAATCATTTGTATGTAAATAAAATAAACATAACAAAGACTAGCTGGAGTTACCATCTGCTGCACAGCTTTTCCACACAGATATTGTAATTGCGTGGGGATAATGTAACTCATCTCTTGGCGTTTGATGGCTATTGGCCTCCTCGCTTTTCCAGAAGTCATTGGAAATTTGAGGCACTTTAAAACTTGCAGTAATCATTTATTATTTTTTTTTTTCTTCATTATGTGATAGTGTACTAGTGAGACTCAAGGGAAAAGAGCGAGATATATGTTTGAGATCACCCTAAGTGTAATAAAACTCAAAAGTAAAGTGACAAGTTCTATTTTATTCCCAATCTTTTCATTTTAGCTGTGCTTTTTTTAACAATCTCCCTCTCCTTTTTTGTAAAAAATGAAAGGCCGGAGGAAAAGAAAAAAGTTCATTGTAGCTGGATTGTTGATCTCTTCATCTTAATTTTTATGGGCCTTGGGAAATTATAAGGAGCTAAAACTGTGGAAAAATGGAGTAACTGCCTTCTTTGCTGTCTGTGCACCTGCTGATCGTCAGGAAGGAAAGGCACAATTTGCTGCATATCTGTGCCTGCTCCCCAACTCACTGCAGACACCTCAGTGTGAATCCCTGGGCAAAAATGAAGACAACTGTCAGGTTTTTAAGTGTGGAGGGTGTTTTTAATACAAGTCTTACATTAGGAGAAGTTAAACCTCGAGGCGTAAATACATCATTCTCTTTCACATCATTTAAGCCAGTTGAATGCTCCTTGGTGCTCAGTAAATATAATTGTATTTTGCTGCAGAGCCAGAGCATGCTGCAAAAAGGCATTGTTCTGCTTAGGATGAAAAGCAAGCATGGATCTAAAAGTCTTCCCCAGAGAGTCTATTTAATTGGCAGAGTTTACATGAAGCTTAGTCATATTCTGCCTTCTCATTTGCCTCCTATGTCAAGTTTTCTAATTGTCCAGCTCAGAGGCTGTTCCTTCTTCAAACTCAAGCTCTGCATGTTGCAAAAGGGTTATCCCCATGGAGTTTGCTGAGGCTGGGTGAGGTGATGGAGATGGTGGTGGGACCAGTAGGAGAAGAACTCTGGTCCTATAGTCCACTCTGGGGTTTTTAACTGCTCTTGATGTGCCTTCGGCCCTCTGCCTCAGAAATAACGAGCTAAAACCCAAGATAGTTACAGCTTCCTGAGTTGGCATTAGCTATATCTTGAGCTAATAAACTTAAGTTAATCACTGGCCCTTATAAATGGCTGCGGTTTTAAAGCAAATGTCACATCTATGGGCAGGCATGTACACCACTGCATGACTTCTGAAAAAAATTAACAGTATTCACACTTTGTGTACTCAGTAAAACATCACAGGCACAATTGTGATGATGTCTTCCAGCCTGTGTCTACCTTGTCTCTTTGACTGACAGGATGGAGACTTATCAGTGTCATTGATGGTCCAACAACTGAAACAGCCATGGATAGTGAATCGATGTCAGTGCTGCACTACAGTGCACGGCTCAGATAATCTCTCTCAGAGGTAAATCAAGTGAAACACCACATCGCTCTTCTTTTCTCATTCTGGATAAACTCCTAATGAAGATGCTCAACTGCAGTCTTACAATCAGTGTATCTTAGGACACTGCTGATTATATGGGTCTGAAAGGGTGTTTTGGGAAGTCTGGTGAGTTTAGTCAGAGGGTGAAATATGCTAAAATCAAATTTAAAAAAAACCCTCTTCTATTCTTCAGGACTAGTCTTCTGTCTTCTTCAATACAATAAATAGCTCAGAAAAACATCCTATTTATATTTCCCCTCTTACCCAAGTAATTCCCTTTGATCCTCCTAGGAAAGTGTGATGGAATATGTATTCAAATCCCAATTATATTTTCTGCCCCTTTTATACTTTTTTAACTAGCAGGAGTAGAATTGTAGATGGCTTAGGAGTCAGATTCTGCTTATTTTCACTGATTTCTGAGCCATATTACGGTATCACATACTGACCCTGAGACATCAAGGCCTCCCTGTACCATGTGCTGCACAAACCCCTTTCTGAAGGATGGCAAACCTGTGCTCTTGGAAGTCTACAGGAGTTTTGTCACTCACTGCAGCAAATTACAGATCCTCCCTGTAAGAAGCTAAGTGGACAGAGGATCCAAAAGATGACTATACCACCCAAGCACGTTCTGAGCTCAGGCAAAGAGCCGGGAACATCTTTTCCCGATCCATCCAGCGCCATCCTTTCTGTCATATGTTTTTTCACCCACATTTCTAACTGCGAGCCTGGGTGTGCATCACCAGCCCCCGATGCAAACCTCCACATTTAGAATCAGACAGAAAATAGTTTTTCTCAAAGGGGTTATCTGAGGTGCCTTTTCTCTTAAATGCCTACTTTAGGAGCTGCTTCAGAGAGGGTTTTCTTACACAGAGTTGAAGTTTAATGAATTACTCTCTGGGTTTGTCAGCAGACAGACATTTCTCCCTGACACTTGGATTATATTTCCTCCTCATTTTTTTTTTTCATTTCCCATGCAGCATTTCAGGATAATCAGTTTTATTTGTTTGTTTTTGCACTGGTTTATGCAGAATTCTGGAAGTCCCATTTCTGTGTTGGTGAAATATTGAGCAGGTGCAGATGTGGCCCATCTGCGAAATCTGTGGTTTATGTTGGACAGAGGGAGAAGAAGAGAGGAAAAATAGTACCATTTTCCTGGGGGAGGAGATAGAGGGAATAAAGAAGAGGAAAGTTACTGCTGTAGCTGGGGCTGGGAGGCATGGATTTGGGCATGCTTCATCCTGAACATGTGATATTCATGTTTTGACATTTTCTGATTTTGACAAAAAATTATGTCAAAATTTTGCTATTCTCAGTGATCCCGTGGAGTGACAAAGAAAGACTGTGCAGAAAACTGCATGGAGAGCTCCATGGTTGTCACAGATAGTGGCTATGCAGGGGCCTGAGCTCGCAAAGAGCCACTGGCTTTCAGAGAACTGCTTTTCCTCTCCTGTGAAAACAGGAATGTGCAGCAAAGGTAGCTAAGAATCAAAGTGTTCATTAATGGTGAGATGCCAAATGTTCCTGCTGTGACCTTTCTCAGGAAGCCCATAGACAAAATTTGCAGCTCGTTGTTCCCAGCAAGATTCTGTGCCTGTGTTTTGCACATTTTATCCCAGAACGTGTATAGAAGTGGGCTCAGCACTTTGCTCATCTGCAACTGATGCATCAGTTTATGATGTGAAGAAGCACAACGGCACTCTAGCAGATGGGTCTAAGCACGCCCATGCCAGAAAATCAGCATGTGAAATAAGTTTGAATAAGACAAGTAGTCAATTTGAAGGCCAATACAAACCCCTCGGTACTCTCCGCACAATTGGCTTGTAAAGCAAAAACTGGTGTGTGACATGTGCTCTGTCCTCAGGTATCACAGAATCACAGACCGTCAGGAGTTGGAAGGGACCTCGAAAGATCATCTAGTCCAACTCCCCTGCCAGAGCAGAATCATCTAGACTAAATCACACAGGAATGCATCCACATGGCTTTTGAATGTCTCCAGTGAAGGAGACTCCACACCTTCTCTGGGCAGCCTGTCCCAGTGCTCCATGACCCTCACAGTGAAAAAGTTCCTCCTTGCATTCACAAGGAACTATCTCTGCTCCAGCTTGCACCCATTGTCCCTTGTCCTATTGCTGGCCAGCACTGAGACAAGAAAAAAGAAAAGTATCTAACACAATTCCATCACTATGAAGGTTTTCTGTAGCACAGAAAGATCCTGTCAACAAACTCCTCAGCTAAACTTTGATTTTAACTTCAGTGAGCGTTCAGTTAATTCATAGTCACGTAACATCCATGTAACCAGTAAACATTTAGCAAATGCTGAATGCTGTTTAGGTTTTTGACTTGGCTTTCTGTATCTGTCCCTGGTTGCCAGAAGAAATGGAACTCGATGCAAAAACCTCTTAAAAATTTACCTTAGGAAAGAGGTTAAGCACTAGGTGAGCTCTCTGCAGAATTTAAAACCATCAGAAGGCTGTCACTTAGAGAGGAATAAACAACTTAGCCCGCTGCGGAAAATAAATTTTAGCTGTGACAAATCTGTCTTGCTGGCTTTTATGAAAACAAAAGTCTGTTTTTTAAAAATTTTCTATGATAAAACTGGTTTTCATCCCCAAGAACTTTAACTTCACTGTAGATTTTGCTTGAAGAAACATGTATCTATAATTTCTGCAAACTATACTCACAGCTTAATTTAATAAAGTTTTTTTTTAATGCATCAGCATAATAATTTCTTTTAGCTGAAAAATACATACAAATGAAATCGTTATAGTCTTCTATAAAGAGAAATATTTTTTATCTGGAAGACCAAAAAACGGTGTGCTGGAACTACCCTCAATTCCCTTTTGAAATGAGAGTTAAGCACACATTTGGCCACTACACCACCAGTCTGAAGGTTTCCAAGAGAGATGGTAAGAACATTCTCTTGGCATCGATGGCAAGAACATTCTCTTGGCATCGATGGCAATACATATAAATCATGTCTCATCTCTGACTTTGATAAAAGAATTTCATTACCAATTAGTTCTATTAAGGCACCATTCCATTTTTTGTTGGTGAATTACCTATTATTAACTTGAAGTCATTACATTTTTCAGGGAAAACCTATTTATAAGTACCCATAAAGCAAACTAATTGCGAACGTAACTAAATAGAGGCCAGAATCTTAAATAAGTGCTTACTCTGCGGATTAAACACACTAAGCAGGCAATGCTTCTTGCACAACTTTCCCAGACAGCCCACTATTGACACTGACTACCGAAAACATGTCATCCTCTGATAAAAAGTGGCACTCCAGTCCTGTGCAAGGGTGAGAGGAGAGCACATACTGCTGCAGCCAGCGCTGGCCCTGGCCACTGTAGAGGCCTGTCCGCAGCCCCTTGCTGGACACTGCCAGGGCCCTGCAGGCAGTGGGAGCGCTGACCCTGGCACAGACTCACACAATGTGCCAGGCAGTTTTAGCCAAAAAGCCTCCCTCCTGCCCCTCCATTTCCTTCTGATCACCCTCTGCTGTGATCAGTCTAAATTTCATGTGCTTAAGATAATTTTAAATGGGAGGGTGCCTTTGGAGGGACTGGGGATAACAAACCTCCTCCTCTGGCCCCAGGAACACCCTCACTGTGGCGGCACAGGGTTGGCACTGGGCTGCAGACCGGGGTTGGCATGGCTCCGCAGGAGAGCGAGCGATTCAAGGACATGATGACTGGGAAATCATTCCCTGCAGGGATGCCTCAGGCTGAGCAACACCACCTCTCCTGCTGGCCCCTGCCATGACGAGCGGGTTGACCACAGCCTGGCCACTGTGTGGCTTTGGCAGTTTAAGGACTGGTATTTAGTATTTTCCAGTTCCCTTGTTATTTGCTGCATTTCCCAACACTTTTATTGCCTGTACATGTTGCCTGAACACTTAATAAAGGCTGTACGTAACAGGGTCAACTTTTTCAGCCAGCTGGCTCACCATCACCTGCCCAAATCTTCCATCTTTCCCAAGTGCCGAACTGTAACAGTGCCTATTAACTTTAGAGTTAAATGTGGCAGCATTGTCCAAAATGCCATATGCAACTCTTAAAAGCCTGTCGATAAAAGCATTTCCAT
This sequence comes from Zapornia atra, assembly GCA_013400835.1. NCBI lineage: Eukaryota > Metazoa > Chordata > Aves > Gruiformes > Rallidae > Zapornia > Zapornia atra. The sequence continues at coordinate 19,371 of VZTU01023005.1, forward strand.
AAATGACACAGTGATGCTGCCTAACCACCGACTTACTCCAGAACTGGGAGTTGAGTCCATGGACACGACAAGAGCTGCTGCTGTACCAGCAGCCACGTCCCTGCTGAATGTTTTTGTGGAGACTGGATGGGTCACTGTGCAGGAGCTACGAAGTGACATGGTCATAATGTCACTTCAGTGTAAGTGAATTTCTAAATGTTGCCCCTTCTGTTGTATGCAATCTTGTAATCTCCAATTCTCCTGTGATGTCTTGTGATGGCTTTCCAGTGAAAACATCACCCCCAAAAATTACAAGTTAGCCTGTGACCTCAGGCATCCTCTTCTTCCAAGAAGACCTTGTTCTGCACTTCGCAGAAGCAAAGATATCAGCAGAATAAATGTTCACACAATGGATGGATCTTGGGAGTATAGGAAAGGTTGACTGGTGGTGGGAGCAGCAGTGTTTGAGCTTTTCTCCTGCCGAGAACGAATGTTAGCAGCATGTGTTCAGCTTCTCACACTGAGCTCATTCAGAGCACCCAGTAACTGAAAAATAAAATCTTTCACTGCGAAAAATATACACTTGTCATTGCTGAATTAGAAACTGGCAATAACAAAGCTAACAGATGTTTGGGTTTTGGGGGTTTTTAAAATGCCATTTTGTCTTTTGTGTGATTAATTTGCTACATGTATATATGTTGACATTAAATTTTCTGGACTAAAAAAAATAAATCACCCATTCCAATGCTGTACACTAGGGCTGACATACCTTTCTAAGCAGAATAACATTCTTTTTCAGATCATAGCCACAAATGTCACTGAAAAGCCCTAATAAGGATAAGGACAAGCACAAAAAATGAAAATGTTCTTGAATCATTGGTTACTTAACAAAGAGCAAACATGCAGATTTTGGCTGATGTAACTCAATGGCCACAGTGAAATAACTGAACTTATATTAATACAGAAGTGGTAAAGGTGAATTCTAAATGTTCTGCTAGTCATTTATTTGGGCTTTTTATCTTGATTTGTCTTCATTACACTAAATAAATTACAATTAGAAATACACATATCAGCAGCATTGCACAAAGATTACAAAAGCACAATCTTCAACTTACTGTATTCAAACTGCTAGTGGCATTGGAATGATCACATAACGTTAAAACATACAGGTGTACTTAACTCTGTTTTGTTTGGGGAGGAACAGGTAGAAAAGGAAAACAAGATGACCTTTTGTGCAATGTAGTAATACTATGATATGCCCACAGGTCTGGTAGTCAAATGTAAAAAGAGAAAAGAGGAAAACATGAGGGTCTGAGTAAGGGTGACAAGGACATTCCTTGTCCACATCATATTGAGCCTATCTCCAGTCCCATTAATTGCTTACTTCTGCTCTTGTTCCCAGCCTCTCCTCCTCCCATCATCTCACATCCAGCTGAGGTGTCTCCAGCTACCATAGTAACAGATTTTGCTCCAGGTGATCCTCTGTGCCAGCAATAAAGCTCTGGTGAGGTTTTTTTGAAGGCACAGATTTTGGATCGCCATTCCCAAAGATCCAGTGGCCTCTCTCATTTCTGCTTTTCCCAGTCAGGCCAGTCCAGGGAAGGTCATTTCTCTGCAGCATGTAAAGGTGGTCTTGGATATCTAATAAATCTTTCCCAAGTGCTTTTTAAAAATTTTTCTTAGTCCTCTGCAACTCTGATGATTCACAAGAGAATCTTTGTCTTCTGCTTGACCTGAATGCACCATGTTGTGCTAGAGGGCTGTGCCTGGTTATGGATAAAAAATACATTATTTTTTCCATGTGGGATTTATCATCTATGAGAAGACAGAGATGGTTAAGATAGATATTCTGTGGGATTTTTTTTTTTTTGCTTTAGCATTAAGAGGCCAGCATGACACTTTCCAAGATGATTTATGTTGCTTGTTCCTCTCTATTGGAAAATTGCCTTGCTCCATCAAGCAAGGTAGCATTTATTTATTCCCGTTTTAAAATTCCATGCTGCAGGATGCCCAGTTAGCATTCTAAATGCCCTTGACAAGAATTTAAAAGCACAATAAAGAAAAGCTTCTTCCACACTAAAGAGCAGCGGCAGAACTTTTTCACAGCTATGCAAAGCTTCAGGTAGATTAATTCTTCTCTTTTAGATATAATTTGGTCTTTCACTACATAAGCCCAACAAGTTACTTGGTTTATGTAGTGAATTTCTGAGCACAAGTTTTGTTTTCTCCCTATCGTATCAAGGAAATAATTTAGGACTCTTCAAGGAAAAAGAGAGATCTTTGCTCTGCAAGGAGGGTATGAGCACGTTCAGCCACCCAGTCACAATGGCAAGGGATGCTATCGAGGCCCCGGGCATGTCTCAGTCTCTTGCATCACTGGTTAAATGAATCTTTGGATTTTACAGCCTCCAAATTTCCTCCAGCTATTCAGACAACGATAATCATTTTGACACATGATTACAAGAACTTGTTTTTACCTTGAGCAAAAGTGATCTCCAGTATGAATGTGATCTTTTAGCTACTTAAATCTGTTTTGCGAAGTGAAATTGGAATATTTTTATCAAATCAAGGTAGGCTCTCCAGGTGGGATTCACTTGCCTGAATGTGGATGCCCACTTCCATTTCAGATGTTCTAAGGTGTTACACATGGTTTTTCTAGACAGCTGTGGTTTTGCTGTCATATCTGCTATTCGATATCTAAAGCAACACTAGAAGTCTGTATTTAGATATCTGAATGATTCATTCTATCCTTTGCTCTAACATCTTCTTAGTAGTTATTTAAACATCACTGTAAAGTTATTTTAACTCCACACCTCTGGTATTACTGTTCTCTTTCTTCTGCTCTGCACAGTATTATTCCATTTTATTTTTAGCATACTTCTCCGTGAAGGGTAAAAACCTGGTTAAAATTCTCCAGTGAAACTGTAACTGGAGAATGGTTACAATTTCCCTCTCATAAAATATATTCTCCTTTACAACATACAAACACAATTATCCTTTCTTGAAAGAAATACTTTATTTTAAAACATCATCAACCATCATAAAAATCCATTAAAAATCACTTTGCAAGTGTCCAAGAGGCTTGAGACAATCACAGCTAGCCACATATATAAATATATAATGATCTTTCCTGAAAGTTTCTACAGAAAGTTATTTTCTGAGTCATCAAATATTCCTCCAAATTCTTGGCATCTCAGACAATACGTAAAGAAGCATGGTCCAAAATGAAGAATTCAAGGACAGTGTCTTAATTTAATCTTGAAGATTTTTCCAGCTTGCAATTTAGAAATCCATCCCTGCTATTTATAAAGGTCGAAGGCAATAGTAACCTGTCTTCAAACAATATTTAGATAACCTCACGGCCCCAAGATCAGCCTTACTTAGCAGCATTTTTTCACAAAAGCAAATTAATTTATTCTCAGAAGAATGGCTAGACATTACACAAACTAGACTAGCAGAGGAGAATGGTGTGTCCACTTGGCTACCTCTACTTCCAAGTTAATAAGCATTGTTTGTAAATTTGAATTCTACAGGAGAAGGCAAGGCTGTATTCTCCAGTAACCAGTGTTAGAAGGGACTCTGGAGACAGAAGTTAGACCGAGCTGCTGTTTTGCAGCAGCTGAAGTTACAAACAGCAGGCGTTGGAAGGAGCGGGGATTTGGCATTACCTCCAGACTAGTTGAAAATGAAGCGTTTGCATTTCTAGAAATGCATAAATCTTCCTTGCAATACCTGAATGAAAATGCATGCAGGTTTAACATCAACAGCAATATTTATGATGCAACATTATCTATAACAAACTACATTCATAATTCATGCTTCCCTAGAATAATTTTCAACATACACTTACATATTCTTGCCCCAAACAAGCTGCAAGATGCTTGCATGTTTTCAGTATATCTTGATTAAATCGCCATTTGTACATATTTATAGATACTTCAGAACAAGCTTCAGCCTGTAAGTAAGTTTTATGTGGTACTGGCACATCAGAATACATATTCATAATTAAAAGCAGAAATTTTCAATTTTGGTTATAGGATAAAATCAAGAGCTAAAGATGTAAGCAGAAAAAAAATATAATTAAAGAGATGTAATTTAGTATAAGAAAATGTATTTCTTATGAAATATAATTTCTAGGCCCATATCCAACAGGAACCCTAAACACATAAGTGAGATTACACATATGCTGGCAACTACACCTATGTTTTAACACTTTGCCTAATTTACAGCCTCTGTTGTTTAATGGTCACATGTACAAAATTACATCTCTACATCTGCACACAAAATGCACGTGCACATTTTTGTTGTAATAACAAGTAAAACAAAATTGTGATTGCATGTGACTTTGTGAGAGCATTGATCACTGTCCTCATTAACTGCCTCTGTGCTCTGCAGAATAAGGAGGTCCCTGAGCACTGAATGTGGATTACGAATAAATATAAACCGAGAGAGCAAAGTAGTGGGGTAACAGTCCTCCCTCACCCATCCACCTACCTATATTTTAGAGTGAGATGTGGATGATGAGTTGGATAAGGAATACAAACTCTACACTTTTCCTGAGGATTATTCAATCTCAACAGATGAACAACAGGTAATAGGCACAAACCCTTGGTCAAATATATTCACTATGAAGCTGTGAAACGGTTTAACAGCACTATTTCTTATGTATATTTCTAAGACTCAGAATCACAGAATCACAGAATTATCAAGGTTGGAAAAGACCTAAAAGATCATCCAGTCCAACCATTCACCTATTACTACTAGCTCCCACTAAACCATGTCCCTCAATACAACATCTAGTCTTTCCTTGAACACCCCCAGGGTCGGTGACTCCACCACCTCCCTGGGCAGTGCATTCCAGTGCCTGACTACCCTTTCCGAGAAGTAGTGCTTCCTAATGTCCAGCCTGAATCTCCCCTGGCGCAGCTTGACACCATTCCCTCTAGTTCTGTCACTGTCTACACGGGAGAAGAGGCCGGCCCCCAGTTCACTACAACCTCCCTTCAGGAAGTTATAGAGAGCTATAAGGTCTCCCCTGAGCCTCCTCTTCTCCAGGCTGAACAATCCCAGCTCCCGCAGCCGCTCCTCATAAGGCCTGTGTTCCAGACCCCTCACCAGCTTAGTAGCCCTCCTCTGAACGCGTTCCAGGGCCTCAATGTCTTTCCTGTAATGAGGGGCCCAAAACTGGACACAGTACTCGAGATGCGGCCTCACAAGTGCTGAGTACAGGGGGACAATTACCTCCCTGTTCCTACTAGTAACACTATTTTTGATGCAAGCCAGGATGCCGTTGGCCTTCTTGGCCACCTGCGCACACTGTCGGCTCATGTTCAGCCGTGCATCAATCAGTACCCCCAGGTCCATTTCCTCCACACAGTCCTCCAGCCACTCCGCCCCAAGCCTATAGCGCTGCCTGGGGTTGTTGTGGCCAAAGTGCAGGACTCGGCATTTGCTCTTGTTGAACCTCATGCCATTGGCTACAGCCCAGCTCTCCAGCCTGTCCAGATCCCTCTGTAGGGCCTCGCTACCCCCAGGCAGATCCACACTCCCAGCCAATTTAGTGTCATCTGCAAACTTACTGAGGGTGCACTCAATGCCCTCATCCAGGTCATCAATAAAGATATTGAAGAGGACAGGCCCCAGCACTGACCCCTGGGGAACACCACTTGTGACCGGTCGCCAGCTGGATTTAACTCCATTTACTACCACTCTCTGAGCCCGGCCCTCCAGCCAGCTCCTTACCCAGCCAAGGGTGTACCCATCCAAGCCACGGGCTGCCAGTTTCTGCAGGAGAATACCGTGGGAGACAGTGTCAAAGGCTTTGCTGAAGTCTAGGTAGACCACATCAACAGCCTTTCCCTCATCCAGCAGATGGGTCACTAGATCATAGAAGGAGATCAGGTTGGTCAAACAGGACCTGCCCTTCATGAACCCATGCTGGCTAGGCCTGATCCCCTGGCCATCCCGCACATGCCGCATGATCTCCCTCAAGACTAGCTGTTCCATAACCTTCCCTGGAACCGAGGTCAGGCTAACAGGCCTGTAGTTCCCTAGATCCTCCTTACAGCCTTTCTTGTAAATGGGAGTCACATTGGCGAGCCGCCAGTCTCCAAAGGAAATGACACCTACTCATTTCACCACTGAGCTGGTCCCTTCCTCAAAGCAATGTTTCAGATACAAGATTAAATAAAGATAAACCAAGTTCAGAAAAAAGGTCTGTCCTGTGGTGGTGTCTCAGGGAAGAAGTGAAAACATTCCTCCTCCACCACTGTGGCCATATTCAACATACAAGGGAAACATGGAAGAAGCAGATGACAGGAACAGGAAAACCAATGAGACATGAGGAAGAGATTACAAGATATGAGAGAGAGAAACAAAAATCTCCTCACTTCAGATCAGACATATGGTTTTTGGAGCGTTACTGATGAGGGAGCAGGTAACATTTTTTTATACAAGATTGTGACACTAATCCTATGATAATCAATGACAACTGCTCCCGTAGGATAGGATCAATCTCAACGCACCTGTCTACAGTGGGAATGCCAGTGTGTGACAGAGCCAATGTGAGCTACAATCACGATAACAGAATTCAGTGCACGACCCACCTCATCCTAAGTAAATGCCTACCTTTGGTCAGATGAATCTAATCTTAAACTCTATTGACTCTGTTGACTTGATCTTCCAGGCTAAACGGTAGCCAAGACATCTGGTTAAAGTGTAGACATCTGTTACATAGCTCCACATTTAGTCGGAGGAATGACAAACCTGACTCCATTGGATCCACCTCAATAACTGCAATGAAACTGATTACTTCTGGTGATGAGCATCAAGTGAGGGAAAAATCCAGACTTAAAAATACGTGATCAGAATTCTGGAGCAGAAAAAAGAAGACAGAGAAGCATCTGGAAGCCAGAGGAACATCTTGTACTAATCCACAGGCTACATTTCATGGATTTTAATGTGCTAAATAGACATAATGTCATTTTGAAACTTGAATAATGTTAGGAATAAAATTATTTTTTCTCTTGAACACTCATTGTCTTGATGCTTGAAGCACGTTCCCTAAATTTAGACTTTGCCATAGATGTTGTGTGTACTATGTTATTTAACTAATGGTGTTAGGGCAGAGTAAAAAAGTAACTTCATAATAACCAATCAGAACCATAATCTCTTCTCCCCCTGCCCCAGCTTCTGGCCAATATGGGGAGTGATTAATTATGAGCCCAGATGTTGCCTCATACAGCAATGTTAGCATCCTTTACTTGCATTGAATCAGTCAGCTCCTGTTCCCAATGGGAGACATATGTTCCCCCCGCCTTTGGTTTCACACTTGCAGACTTAGTGTTTGCTTGTTTCTCCTCCAGCATAAAAAGTGTATAATTTCTGTTTAACTGTGAGTTGTCTTTTTTATTCCAAGATCTCAACATCCATTAAAACCTTAATAAAAGTGTTACAGAATCCACGTGAGGAAAGGAAATGACAAGCTAGATTTGTAGCAATGGACAAAACCACAGGACTTTATTCCAGGATGTAAAAACACCTCTCAGATTGACACTCATAATACAAGTTTCAGCAGACAAGAAAGATATGTGGACGTGTGTGGATATAGAAGGATGTACCTGTTTTGAGATAAATGGAATAAAATCTTCCATGGTCACAAGTATCCTTTGATATCTCCTGTCATCCAAACAGGGATGTAAATGCTCCTCGTTTAAAAATACAACACGAAAAACAGATGAAGCAGCAGGTTAGTTAAAAGTGACACTATTTCTCAAAGACTGCAAAGCAATGCCATTCAAACAGTTCTGACAGACTTCCTATTTCAACACTTCAGAAAACAGGCAGAAAACTGAATGTCCAGTGTATTCATGTATTTTATTACCTCAGGTAGCAAATGGGCTGATCACATTGTCAGTCGACCGATAGTTAAACTCCTATATTGTGTGGACCAAAACAGAGGAATACTCATCTCCTTGTTCCCTCCTCAAGCGTTCTTGTTCTTATTTGACTAGGTGGAAAGAATCTATCATTCAGAATACATACATTTTTTTCTTTATCTGCCATCATTATCCTCTCTTGCCCTCTCTGCTTAAAGAAAACAGAATTCTTCTAAATCAATAAAATTAGTCAATCAAACTAACCGTAAATCTTTTAAATATCCCTTTCTTGGCCTGAATTTACTTTTATAAATCCACAGTAGATGCTCTTTATTAATCCTTTGGAAGTACAACCGTGGGTATTTTTCCCCTGCAGGGTTACGCCTTTGAACATGAAGAAATTGTTAGTCTCTCCGTTCATTTTTTATTTTCCACGTTAATTAAAAACTTGTCCAGATGGCACTGTACAAATGCCTTTCATGCAGGCTTCTGGCTTTGAAATGCAGCTACCCACCTCAAAACACAGCATTTCCGCCTGCTTGGGAAAATAGCTCTCCGTGGTTCATTTTATATGTAGTATTGTGCGGGGGAGAGATTGTGTCACTTGGAGTAAAAGGAGAGGAGATTCATCTCTAAAATTACCACTTTTCATTAAAATCTCCATATAACTGTTGGCGTGAGCTATGTTTTGTCCGTGTGTATATATGTGTGCGTATGTATGCACACACAGATGCCTCAGAAGTAAGTATAACCAATATTATCTTAATATAATATCTACATATAATCCTCAGTCATCTGGTTAACAAGAGTAGAAAGCAGTAGCATCAATGTACTTCATATCCCCACCCAAGAAGTGACTCTGATTTCCCCACTTAGGAAGACTCTAAGAAAGCGTGCAAGCAAATAATCTCTGTTCAGGGAAAGACAAGAGGTCATACATTTAGAACACAGTAAGAGTAAGTCCTTCTCCCTTGATCACCTACCTCAAGATGCCCCTTGTCCAGGAGAAGCTAGCTATCTCCAGGGATTGCTTGGTGCCTGTGAGCTGCCATCTCGGTCTCACCAGGTGCTGCCCTGTCCCCCTCCCCCAACTCAGGGTCTCCCCCATGGGCACTTAGATTACCACAGTACTTTCCTGGGCAAGGAAGGTGTCCTGCCATCCTCCAGACTGTTATGACTGCACTCAAGGAGGTCTCAGGCCAAGGCATTTCTCACCAAAGGGCCTCAACGTGTCTTTGTCACTTACACTGAAATCCCCACTGTGATGGAAAGAGCATGCAGGACTGTGAAAGGGAGACCTGTTTGCTCAGGAACAAGGTCTTTGCCACAAGTTATAGTCACCTTCTCTTTTCCAAGAGCCAACCTTCCTGTAAAACCCAACCTGTCTGTGGAGGGTGCAGAGATGTTACCAGAATTGCTGATATATAGTCAATGTAAACTAAGGCCTCTATGGTCCTGCTTTCTGCTTTTCACCAACAGTGGGATAGACATCTCTTTGTTTCTTGAATGGATAGCTAGACAAGTATATGTAATTATTACTAAAAAAAAATTGATTTCCCATAAATAATATATTATGAGCTCTTCAACTGCTCAAGCAAGCGACTACTTTTTATCATACTGTGACTGCATGTCGCAGATTTTGCTATCATTTCAGTTCTATTGTACACAGAACACAGTTGTCAGGTAAAAATGACGCCAATGTGTCAAGAACAGAAAATTGTAAAACATTTTCTTAATCAGCATGTGACTCGCTAAGACTTCTGCCTGTGAAACAGCCAACGCAGCTTGCCATCCCTATTTGAATATACGGCTCAAAACCACACTGCAATTAAATCTGTAAGAGAGCTGGTTTAATGCAGAGGATGATGTCATATTTCTCTCCATGTCTCTTAACTAAAGAAAACCAAAATCATCAGGCCAGGCTTTATTTCCCTCTATTGATTCCAGACACCTCCATTAAGCTCAGCCTTAGGAAAGCTATCAAAGGAGGACAGCAAATAGAAAGTCCTTAGGAATTTGAACAGTGGCTATGTGACAAGAAAAAAACCCATAAACAGCCTTAACCATATCTGATGAATGAAATGTTTACTGCTCTGTGGGTGTTTGGTCTGCAACGCCTGCCACTGGTATCAATAGAAGTCTTGTTCAAAAACCTCAAGTTGCATTCTCAAAATTCAGGGGACAGGCTGGATTTTAAAGGTTCAACTGTTGAAAAAGATGAAATATTTTTCCTTCTAGTTTCACTCTGATCACACCCCCTTGGAAAGCAAACAGGATCAAATCATTTGACGTCAGAGAGGAAAATGCCTAGCTAGATGGTGTGGCTCATTCATGTGGTCCCGTGAAGGATCGCTCCTCACAGTTTATTTTCTAGTACTTTGTTCAAACCATTTTTCAATATTTGAACAAGAACTGTGGCCCTTTGGAAGAGTCTGATAGGTCTGTTAGGCCCTGTCTTACTGTGATTAGTCTTACATTTCCCCTGTTGTTCATCTACCCCAGGTTTTAGGCCGTTTTATTCCACCATTTTTTTTCCATTCCTTGCAGAAAACAATCTACAAGAAAACTTAATTCTACTAGGAGATGGGGAAGAACAGTGAGAAATCCTGGTCTGGTTTAAGTTCATTACAAAAATACTATAGTGATTGTAATGGAGCCAGGACTAGATACATGGGCAAGACTTTGATCCACACGTAAATTCATCATAATACTCAGCTTAAGGGACTGGGGGAGAGAGGGAGAGAGGAAGAATCATAGAACCACAGAATGGTTTGGGCTGGAAGCGACCTTAAAGATCATGAAGTTACAACCCCCCATAGACAGGGACACCTCTCACTAGATCAGTCTGCTCAAGGCCCCATCCAACCTGGCCTTGAACACCTCCAGGGAAGGGGCATCCACCTCTCTGGGCAACCTGTTCCAGTGACTCATCACCCTCACAGTGAAGAATTTTTTCCTAATACCCAATCTAAATATACCCCCTTCCAATTCAAAACGATTCCCCCTCATTACTACATGCTCTTCTAAAAAGAGCCTTCCCAATTTTCCTGTAAGCACCCTTGAGGTACTGGAAGGCCACTATAAGATCGCCCTGGAGCCTTCTCTTCTCCAGGCTGAAAGAGAAAGCAGAGGAAAGCTCTGTCTTGCATCTTCTTAAATCTGGGCTGTCCTGGATGCTAATTTAGATACAAACCCCACCATCAGCAGCCTGCGTGGATCCTAACAGTGCTTTGAAACCCCACTGAGAAATACGACTGTTCCCTGGGGCACTGAGATACCTTCCTGGCCCATCTTGCTCTGATGCCAAGACTTATGAACTTTATATAGCTTTATGGTTTTCCTCCCTCACACTACTGGCTTCCCCACCAGTATGGAGATTTTAGTTCCCTCATAAGTTACCACTTGCCCATTTTGTTTGACTAGAAGGGATTGCATGAGGAGCAAAGCTCAAGCTCCCATTCTTTTGTCTTGATTTCGGTGCTAATGTGTTGTCTGGCTTGTAACAAATTACACAAGCTCCCCACGTTTGTTTCAGCGTCTTTGCCTTTAAAATGGGAATAATTATTTCAGCTTTTGTCTGTATGTTGAAAAGTGTGGACATAAAGCACTAGTAAAAGAAGGTTTTATAGCTTTTTTTATATCTTGTCTTTTTAATACAAGATCATTCCATAAATTATCAGCATTACCTTACTAATGTGAACACATCCTTGTTGCAGTTGTTGAAAATACTCTTCAACACTTTGCTAATGATACAGAATCTCTATTTACTATTCCTGATAATTTCTGTAAAACCTCATTCTGTCACCAGCAATATATATTTTACTGAAGGCTGTGTGTCCTTGTCTTGTCAGAAACTGCAGCCTTCACTTTCTTCCTTCAGCCATAGTTTTATGTGTACCGCAACAGCCATAAGTAATTTTTGTTTCCAGATCCAGCATAAAGAAAAAACACTACTTTATGGGACAAGCTATTATTTTCTCATATTATACTCCCCTTTTTTCTCTACTATCCTCTATCATTTAAATCCCTGTTATAAAACCTCCTTGGTGATTTCTTTATTTCTCCCCTAAGCAGCCTCTGATTTTCAGGTTGGCTTCCCTGCAGGGTACTCTATCATCTCACTTTTCCTTTACATTCCTCCATTCCATTAGTAGGATTTTGAAGTCTGTGCCGGACATCTGGTGGACTACAACTCCCATATCTAACAAGTGATTACTGGGGTTGAATCACTGTCTTTCCATGTAAGTGTGCAGGAAGGTGATGAGAATTACCATCCAGGAAAACGCCTGGAAAAGGCAATGATAGGAATCGTTCATGTGCATGATGTCTGGCACTCAGCAGCCACAGGTCTGTGGGGTGACCTAGAGAAACATGTCCTTAATGTCCCAAGCGTGGCCATGGTGGGAAACGAATGGGGACTTCGGCTCTCGCAGGTGAGTGACAGCACAGTGCTGCTATTTCCCCATCAGTGGGCAGATGCCTGTGGGAAAGTGTGGTGGCCCCATGCCCACAGCAGGGAGGAGGTGTTTGGGCTCTGACATGGCTCCTTCAGAGGATGCCACACAGCTCAGTGCTCAGACTTTATGGAGGCATACTGGGAGGCAGGAGTCATCTCCACCACCCAGTGTCCAACAGCTTAGGCATGTACAGTGCTGTCCAGCTGCCTAGCAATGGACAGCCAGCCTGCTTCAGACACAGCAGGCCAAGCTCGGGCTATGTCCCACTGTGCAACCTGAGTCCAGACTGCTGAGAAAGAGCTGTGAGAAAGTCAGTGGGACACTAGAAAAATAAAGGAAAAGTCAAAGGTATGGGTATTGAGTTGCAGTGGCCAGTTGCTCAGGGATTCAGGATGGAAAATGGAGGAGTATGAGCTCCTGAAGGAGGAAAAAAAGAGGAAGCTAGTCAGGGTGAAAGGCAAAGTATGGGGTAGTTAGGTTGCTTGGGTCTCCAGGTCAAGTCATTGGTGGGATATGGCATCTCCGTTACACCCAGACCTGCCCTTTCCCCTCTTGGTGCACCTGAGGCCAGCAAAGACTCCAGGGGTGCTGCACCAGGCAGCAGACCTCAGCCTAATAGCTCATTAAATCCTACCTGTCCTTCATGTCTGTTAGCCCATAAGTAATTGATTTACACTTCTAAATGGCATTTCTCCTGCTTGCAAAACCTCTTTACACACAGTTAAAAATGTCTAAACAAGCTGATCCAAAAATCTGAGGTATTGTTTTTCAGAAGTCAGTAGCCCACTCTCCCACCCCTGCTCCTCCAGATGAACCTTTGCTCTAACACCAAGGAGTAACATTTTTTGTTCTCACTCAGAAGCTCTAGTTACCCAAACCATCATTTCACATACTCAGACATAGGAATCAAAAGACTTCAGCAAGGATTTAATCTCCACTTGACAATTCTGTACATCATCTCACACATCTAGTTTTTTCATCTCTAAATTTACTTATTGTGTCTTTTATTAATGAACAATGGATGTGCATTAGTGAAGCAACCAAAGTAAAAATAAATTGCTTTCCTCTATACTTTTGCTTTATAAATCAATAGATTGGTGACAGTAATGTGTTTTAAACACACAAAAATTCTGGATATTTCTTATAGTGAGCTGTCCAAATATTTGCTTGTTATCCTCAGAATACCTATATTCTCTAAGCAAAAAAAAAAGCATCACTCTTTTCCTTTGCACTTTATATAAAAGCTTAGCTTTGCCTCTTCCTTCACTTCTATTACCTTTGTTATTTTTCATGGACCTGTACACAGGTCCATACATTTCTTTAATAGGTTTTAAATTTCCTTTCAGTCCCTTGTTATTGGTTCCCTAGCCAACTGACTTTACTCAGCAATATGATCCATTTGAGTGGAAATGGGAAGTTTATGCAGTAGTCTTCCTAGACATCTCTGAAGATATGTTCTAAGCCTCTCTGGTAGGCAAGTACCTTTACCTTAGAATCTATGCAGTCTTGCAACACTTGCCCAGAGACCACTGAAAACCCAAAGTCCTGTGACTGTGGCATGATGAACTGACTATTCTGTGAACACAAAATCACCAAGGACTCAGTGTAAATGTAATTAAGTTGAATGGAACAAAAAGGATACAAATATCTGGGGGAATGGTCCACTGAGGATCCCATCCAGCACTGGAAAATTTCCCGGACTGGTAAGAGCAAGCAGAATATTTCTAAACCCATCCTTCATCAGCCCAAGATGGGAGGCACCATTCAGCAACTCCTTCCAGTTTTGCCTGACTACTTTGTCTTCAGGGCTGCTCAGGCCCTCAGCAAGACTACAAATGCATGCACAGTTAGATGGGGTGAAACCACGTTTAGGTCTTTACAAGCCTCCTTCCAGCCTTATATTGAGCATTGCTTACTGAGAACAGAAGAGCCATATTCCTGCCTATGGCAGGGGATTGGAACTAGATTGTGGTCTTTGAGGCCCCTTCCACCCCAAACCAGTCTGTGGTTCTATAATTATACACACAACTAGTTAAGATACTCACCTATAGTTGGGTCAGCTGGAAGAGAGCTTCCAAGCAGGTTTAGAGTGTGGTTTAAATTTAATCCCATATATCCCAACTGAGACACCTTTACAGTCTACTGTCACATCCCATATTATCACTGTGTTGCTACCATATCCCTGCTCAGTCTGAAAAGACTGTATGAGGTGGTAGGCTGCAGCAGAGAGAACAGGGCTCATCATCCCTGACAGTCTACTCCAGTTTTTTATTCCTGTCCTATTGTGTGTCCATCACTCGGTTTTTTAGCTCTACGTAGCCATTTTTCTCTGTGACAAATGTTCTTACTTCCTGCCCTTGCTTGATTAATCTTTTCACCAGCTGTATTTGTGTTTGCAGAGTATGTGTTGCTATGCATTCATTTTACCACCTCCACACCTCAGAGCATTGGCAACAATCACAGTCTTAAAAAAAAATAATGCTGTTAACTCTTTGTATCTAAAGTAAGAAAAAGAAACATCAGTGTTATGGATTGTGACTAGACAATGATTTTGCTGTAACAGTCTGTGCACAGTAGGAGGTAAAGGAGGGACAGCATTACCTGGGAAGACATATAAGAATAGACAGCACTGGGCTTGACAGAGTTGTGGTTCTCTCTTCTTGCTCCTTACTTTGTGAGATTGTAATTATTAGCAACAAATTAATATACTTGCCCAACACAAGCCGGCACACAATGGGGAGGAGAGTGGGTGGCAGAGCAGCAAGACCTTTGTGTGTGGTTAAATAGCACGTAACTAAGTTTCTAGGAAGCATTCAAGAATATGTGCTCCTGGGTTTTGAAAGATCAATGACACAGCCATTTGTTCTCACTGACAACAATTTCCTGCCTCTGTATCAGCTATGGGAAAGACACTGCCCACCCAAGGGCTCTGCAGGTTGTGCTGGGGCCCAGCAGAGGTGCTTGCTTTCTTCCAGGCTGCATGGCTGTGTCTGAACCCCACATTTTGTCCTGTCAGTCACTTAATTAAGACTTGTCTATAGGATGTGGCAGGTGCAGCTTGCGGTGTCAGCGGCCAATATTTCTGTGTTCCTATCTTGCTGCTTCCCAAATGGAAATGTGCACTAGCCTTAAAGACTTTGTTTCCGTCTTTGCTTTTGCTTTAAAGTATTTGAGCAATTTTCAGATAGGCTTTTTTTTCTTTGATTAGGTTTTATTTGCTCCTTTATATTTATTTCAAAGGTGTTGATACAAAAAGCCCCAAGGACAATCTCTGCTGTTTTCCCCACTCCATAATTTTCTCCTTACAATTTTTCTTCAGAAAGTGACTAATGCACCATTCAGTGCATTGAAACTGCGCTCTGCTAATGGAAACATGCCCAGAGCTGCTTTGAAACAGTAGCCCAAACCAGCCCACAGCACTGAGCAATCTGAGATGGGTGCTGGGAGTGTCCTGTCCAGTGTCCTGGCAAGTAATTCTGACATTCGTGGGAGTTGTTAACACAAGGATTTGAATCTTCTGTGCAAGGCCTTTGGGGTCTCAGCAGGATTTCTTAAAAACTTTGACTTGTTTGCTTCATGCAGTGTTTCAGAACGGGCAAAGACTCCTTACACAGAATCGTCCTTTCTTCCGGTGTCAGGGCAACTCCTGCAGACAGCCTGTCCCCTTATCTGCCTCACTTGGTTCCTTCCCAGCTCACCTTCCCTCTTGTGCCCCTGCTTTCCCGCCCAGGTAGCCATGCAGACACGTGCTGCCTGCTTCTAGTTCCCATGGACATCCTCCTGTCAGCTCCCCAGCATGGCTCTCTCCCTCCATGCCCTTTGCGTCCCCAGAGCCAGGTCTCTCCCCAGCAGCAGTGTCTATGCTAAACCTTCAGTTCGTCCTCCTCCACACATTTGTTTCCCTATCCTCATGTATCACTTCAGATAAAGCTCTGGCAAGAAATGTCTGTGAAGGTCCATACCAACGGGTCATTCATTCTCTTAGGTATTTTTTGGAACAATCTCTTATTTTTTAACACTCATTTATGCCTTCCTGGGAAAGTGTGTCGGCCAACGTGGAGTGAGCACCTGAGGTTTTCCTCTAAGTCCTGCGGCACGGAGCACGTTTCACGGAGGCTCAGCTCTGGGAGCGCTGCCATCTCTTGAGAATCGGATTTTGTCTTTCCACGGAGCAAGCCGGGGGCTCCCACGACTATGGAAAAAACCCCAACGCGGAGTGATGGTCGAGCTAGACACACGCACCAGCGCGACCTCACAAGGCTCTCTACTGAAGCTCCTCTCCAAACCCACCTCAGGAACCCGGGGCTCGCAGGGCGTCGAGCGCTACGATTCCAACCCTGCCACCGAGACCCGGCAGGCAGCGGCGGGGCCCCGCTCACGACCCCAGCCTGGAGGCGCTGCGGGGGCGGGGGCGCGGGCGCGGGCAGGCCCGGCTCCTCGCACTGCCGCAGCGACGCGGCCGCCC